>JACWIL010000017.1:0-82500 GCA_018132145.1 Boehmeria nivea var. tenacissima | reverse complement strand
TACAAAAGTAATTAGTATTTTTGGCATTAAAAGAAATTTTTGGCTAGTAAGTATTCCAAAAAATACTATCAATTCTGCAACAAAACCACTCATGCCCGGTAATGCAAGAGAGGCCATTGATAACATACTGAACGTCGTAAATATTTTTGGAAGCGTGATAGCCATTCCGCCCATTTCATCGAGATAAACGAGACGTATTCGATCATAACTTGTTCCTGCCAAGAAAAAAAGTGCAGCTCCAATAAATCCATGAGAAATTATTTGTAAAATGGCTCCGTTGAGTCCTGTATCGCTTATAGAACCAAATCCTATAATGATGAAACCCATATGAGATACGGAGGAATAAGCTATTCTTTTTTTTAAATTACGTTGACCGGGAGATGTTGAAGCTGCATAGATTATTTGAATTGTGCCGACCATCATCAACCAAGGAGAAAATATAGAATGGGCGCGGGGTAATAATTCCATATTGATCCGAACCAATCCATACGCTCCCATTTTTAATAAAATTCCGGCTAGAAGCATACAAGTACTGTAATGTGCCTCTCCATTAGTGTCTGGTAACCAAGTATGTAAGGGTATAATCGGCGATTTAACAGCAAAGGCAATAAAAAATCCAATATAGAATAGAATTTCGAGTGCTACAGGATACGATTGATTAGTTGATGTTTCAAAATTTAATGTAGGTTCATTAGAACCAGCTAAACAAATACCTAGAATTGCCATTAATAAGAAGGCGGAACTTCCTGCAGTGTACAAAATAAATTTTGTAGCTGAATACAAACGTTTCTTTCCTCCCCACATCGATATAAGTAGATAAACCGGAATTAATTCTAATTCCCACATAATGAAAAAAAGTAAAATGTCTTGAGAAGAAAATGGTCCTATTTGACCGCTATACATTGCTAACATCAGGAAATGGAATAATCGAGATTCTCGAGTAACCGGCCGAGCCGCTAAAGTAGCTAAAGTTGTTATAAACCCCGTCAGCAAAATGGGTCCTATAGAAATTCCATCTATTCCCAATCTCCAGGAAAAATCAAAAAAATCGATCCATTTATAATCCTCTGTCAATTGGATTAATGGCTCGTCCAATTGGAAATGATACCCGAATGCATAGGTTGTTAGAAGGAGTTCTATTATACATATACATAGAGTATACCATTTAATTACCTTATTTCCTCTATGAGGAAATAATAAAATTAAGGAACCCGCAAATATTGGCAAAACTACAACTATTGTTAACCAAGGAAAAAAATTCGTGGTAAAAACAAGATACACTTGGACCAGAAAAGCGTGTGCTCAAAAAAAATCTTTTTTTTGAGCACGCGCTTTTGTCGGTAAAGGTAAAAAAAGAAAATGTAGTCGTATTCAAGTCAGATTTTTTGGAACGTATCAATAAGCTAGACCCATACTTCGAGTTGTTTCATGCCACAAATAAACTCGAACACTCAAGAAATCCGTTGGACAGGCAGATTCACATCTTTTACAACCCACACAGTCCTCTGTTCTTGGAGTAGAAGCAATTTGCTTCGCTTTACACCCGTCCCAAGGTATCATTTCTAATACATCTGTGGGGCAAGCTCGGACACATTGAGTACACCCTATACACGTATCATAAATCTTTACGGAATGTGACATTGGATCTATCGATTATTTTTGTTAATAAAAGATTTTCGATCTAGTAAACGTGTAAATCACTCATATATTTAGATACCAGATCAATCAACGATTTAGATTTACCAGAATTTTTCTAATCAATCTACTTAGGGATCGACTCGTGGGAAAGAACCAAGATACTTTGATTTCTTCTATATACTTTGATTTATTCTATATTTCGCAAACATGTTTGTATAGTTTGGTTAATACTACTTAGAATTCCTATTACTTATTCAACAAATTCGATTGATTGATATGAGTTGATTTTCTGTTACGATAAATTGATGAAACAATAGCTGGTCCAATAGCTGCTTCAGCGGCTGCAATGGCTATAACAAAAATGGAGAAAATATTTCCTTTTAATTGGCGATTGTCAAAAAAATCAGCAAATGTTACTAAATTTATATTAACCGCATTCAGTATAAGTTCAAGACACATAAGAGCTCTAACCATATTTCGGCTGGTGATCAATCCATATATGCCGAGAGAAAATAAGTAGGCACTCAAAACAAGTACATGTTCGAGCATCATTAACCAACTCCTTATTAATTTCGATTCATTTAAATATAATATGAACAACAAGGCAACGCATTCAATTGACTAGTATATAAAATAAAGTATGGAACAAAGAAATATATTGGGAATAGGTCGAATAAAAGAATTTCTATTTTAGACATAAACAATTTTAAATTCTAAATTGAAGGAAAATAAATGTGATAACACAAAATAACGTTTAATTTGTTGATAATTTGATAGATTTATTATTGGCGCGCCACGGAAATTGCACCTATCAAAGCGGCTAAAAGAATTATCGAAATGAATTCAAATGGAAGAAAAAAATCTGTTGATAAATGAATTCCAATTTGTTGACTATTACTTATCAAATCGTGCTCTATAATCTGGTTTGATCTTGTAGTCCAAATAATGCCATACCATGACGTATCTGTAATAATAGTAATTAGTAAACCAAAAAGACTTGTACAAACCAGCAAAGTAACCCCATTCCCAATTGTCCAAAGATTAAAATCTTTGTAGTAGTCTGAACCATTCATAAACATCACAGCAAATATGATTAAAACATTTATAGCTCCCACGTAAATAAGGAGTTGGGAAGCAGCTACAAAATATGAATTGGATAGAATATAGAATAGAGATATAGAAACAAGAACTAATCCCAACGAAAAGGCACAATAAATTGGGTTGGTAAGTAATACTACTCCTATTATAGATAAGACCTAATCCCAGAAAGACTAAAAGAAAATCATGTATGGGTCCATGCAAATCCATTATATGTAAGATAAGAGATAGATAAATCGAAATCTTTTTCATGACCTTATTGAGAACCAGACCAGAAAAATATAGTTGATGATTCATAAGAAATTTCTACTTGCATTACCTCCTAAGAGGTATGAATTAATGTGGGTACATTTATTGGACAAATTTCATGTTTTCTCTGAATAGAGTAAGAGTAGTAAGAGTAGCTCGAATACGAAAATATCTATTTCGAAAAAACTATCCATTTCGAAATAATATCATATATATTAATTATAGCAGAGATATTAATTAATGAAATTTCAATACAAATTAAGACATAATTCTTACCAACTAATCACCTGTTGATATTTGTAGTTATTAATTATTGAGACCAAACAAAAAGGAAAAACTCATTTCTTTAAATCAAAACTAAATCCTAGTAATTCAAAAATTTTTTATTTGAGTCGAATTCAAAAATCAAGGATTTACTTATTTTTTATTTGAGTCGAATTCAAAATTGTTCGAATTGTATAATCATCAATTACTGCCATTGGTAAACGACCCAGAGCAATTTGATTATAATTCAATTTGTGACGATCATAAGTAGAAAGTTCATATTCTTCAGTCATTGATAAACAATTTGTTGGACAATACTCAACACAGTTACCACAAAATATACACAGCAATTTTAAAAATAAAATAACCAAACAACCTGCATGCTTATAACTCCAGTAATTTTTTTCTTTAGCATATTTTGAAGCACTTTTTTATACCAGTACAATAATGCCAAACTGGTACTAAATCTGATCAAATTGCCTTTCTTTTTTTCTTTACAAATGAAAAAAACACAGAATGGAAAATGGGGTAACATAATAATTTTTCTTATGTCATTTTTTGTTCCATATTTATTTGTACAAAAATCAAATGACGTTACAGTCAATTTAATTTAGCCTATAATTTTCAAAACATTCAATTTAGCCTTGTTTTGACCTTTGCATCGGTAAGCAAACATGATTTGCACAGTCGTTACAGTCTTTCCATATCAAGATTCAAGTATCATCAGAGTTTGAAACTTTTCATAATCTTAACTTATTGCAATTAACAGAAACATATCTGATTCAGGTGCCAATTCTAAAGCATGTTAAAATCTAGAACTTATATGCACAAAATGGCCTCTCAAACTGAGTCTTGAAAGTAGGCTTTATAATATGCACATATAAAACATTGTCTCTGAAGAGCCGAAAACTCTTCGGTATGGTATTTCCTTTGGTGCGGCATGATTCTATCTCGTCGCATTTACCTTTTTCGTAATCTCCACTTTTTAAAAAGGTTAATTTGACGGTCCAGAATCGTTCCTCACCTTAGGGCATACTATACCAAACAACGGAAACAGTAAGGAAATCAAGGAAGTAGCAGTATCTTTCCAATATGTTTGCTACTTTCCATGAGCTTGTGAGCCTCTCCAGCTTCAGATAGCGGGAATGATTTGTGGACAACCGGTTTCACCTTACCAGCCGCAACAGCGGGCCAAACATTCTCCTCAACTTCTCTAACAATTTGTGCTTTGTTTTCTTTGCTCCGAGTTCGCAAGCCAGCCGCTGCATACAAGTCACAAATAACAACCAAATCGTTATAAAGGTAATAATAAATCAAGGGCACATTTGAAGTAACAAGCCCATTGTATTATATTAGAGAATGTAAAACTGCGTTTGGTATGTTCAATCTTAGCATTATTTGACAAGAAAAACACTTATTAGTGTATTTGCATTATCCACTCTAACACATGAAAATACATAAGACTATTGTAACACAATAATTTAAAATCACAATACAAAAGCAATTATGCAATGCAACACGAAGATACTAGGGGGAAAAATCATATGAAAGATGCTTAAAAAAAGAATATTTAGTTGCTCATGTAATTTTTTCAAGAAAAATCAATGGTCCTATCATTCATGTAACATCAAATACAATATATATCTTTAAAATAACAGTACCTTGCACAGTGAGGCGCTTAGCGAACAGAGAACGCAAATCTAGTTCAGTAATTGGACCGCCCATTAAGCCAATTACAAAAAGCCTGCCATCAAGGTTCAAGCTCTCGAGATTTTTCTTGAAATAGGATGCCCCAAGGCTATCAAGAATCACATCAACGCCTACAATTAGACACACGTTAAGAATGCTATTGTTTTCTCTATATCTCAACTGGAGAACAACATAAAAGAAATAATACCTTTCCCGCCAGTTTCTTCTTTTACTCTGGCAACAAAGTCCTCTGTCTTATAATTGATACAAACATCAGCACCAAGGTTCTTGCAAAAAGCCAATTTTTCCTCGCTACCTGATGATCAAGATCAAAGTATATGAATGACTACAAATTCAGAAAAAATATATATATATATATATATTTATTTATTTATATGAATGACTACATGGAAACTGAATTTAAGTCAGACGATAATAATAATTAAAAAAAAAAAAAGTTCAGCTGGACCTGCTGTGACAAATACTTTTGCTCCACGGTACTTAGCTATCTGAATCGCAAATGTACCAATACCACTAGAACCCCCATGGACCTGAAATTTTGAAAAGTTATGAGCATCGGAGATCGTATTTATTTAGGCAAAAACGGTAAAAAGTTAATTCTTGCAAACAATATCGAATTTGTCAATTTAGTATCTCATATGTATCTTAGGTAATTAAGTTTCTCGCAGCTCCTAAGTACCCAAGAAGTTGAATTTTAGACCCAAAACGTTAAATCTTCTGAAATGAATCGGCCTATCATTACTTCCTAGCATAGGTGTCTTATAATTCTCTTTGACAGAAAGAGCACTTCAGTAATCTATTACTTCGAAAACTTCATATGGTCCCCAACACCTGCAATTTCTAACTGTACGAGGTGCGAAAGCTCAGGAATCATTTCTAACGCAATCGTTAATATCAACAAGCAGATTAGATTACTCCTTGACGTTTTGCAGTCCAAAGCCTTATTGATACAAGCAACGAAAAGAGATCTAAATCGCGCTCCTACTACAACGATCAACACAATACTCGCGCTCTCGTACCACCATACCATACGATCACGAGCGAAAACACAACGAAGCCGAAACCGACTCACCAAAAACGATTCCCCGGCGGAAAGGCGACTGGTCATGAAAACAGTGGACCAAACCGTGCAAGCAACCTCCGGAAGGCTGGCAGCATCCTTCAGCGAAACCCCCGGCGGCACCGGAAGCACTTGCCCCGCCGGCACCGCCACCTTCTCCGCGTACCCTCCTCCACTCAGAAGAGCACAAACCTGTCAAGTTAGCAACAACTCAAATTCCGTAAAAAATCCAAAACCACCAAATGTTGGACTCACAAGAGCATTTCAAGGCCTCTAATCCATGGCATTAGCAATTCAAACTCCACAAAATCCAAAAAAAGCACCAAAAGCGGACTCACAATCACAATAGCATACTAAGGCCTCAAATCTTATGTGGAATTCAATCCTAACCCTAAAAAGCGAAGAGAAGAAATGAATTATCATTATTATTATTATTTTTTTTTTTGGGGACCTGATCGCCGACTTTCCAGCGGGAGACATTTGGGCCGACGGAGTGGACGGTGCCGGAACATTCGAGGCCGGGATAAGGGCTGGCAGCAGGGGGAGGAGGGTACAGTCCCATCCTCTGACGGGTATCGGCTTGGTTCAGAGCTGTGGCTTGGACGTTGATGAGGACTTCGTCGTCGTGGAGAATAGGGTCTTCGACTTCCTCGAGCTTCAGAGCTTCTGGTCCGCCCGGAGAGCTTATCACTATTGCCTTCATCGTAGAACTTCCCTTGGCTTCTTGTTTGTTGTTTCCACTTAGGCTCTGTATTTTTCGAGGAAGTGTAGAGACTTTTTCTTTGTAAGAAACAACAAAGAAAACTAGTTAGGTAAATTTAAAGAAAATATTTATTTTGGGTTATGTGTTAAACTTAAACAAAATAGTTATAGTTAAAAAAAATGTAGCAGTAAAATTTTTTTTATAAAATTTTTTTTTGTTATTGTTATAAAAAACACATAAAATTTGTTGTAAGAAGTTTGTGACCAAGATAACAAATTTTTAAAATTAATATTATTTTAAATTTTTTTGAAATTATAGCTATTTTTAAAAATCAATATCTAAAAAATGGCTATTTTCTAAAAGTTCTTGATCTTTTAACATTAGAATTTCGGAAGTTTAAAACCATTTAAATGAGTATACTAAAAAGGTTGGTATTAATTTGTAAAATTGCAAAATAAGGTTATTTTAAATGTAATTTATACCTCAAATTATATTTGGAATATAATGCAATACAAAATGACCATATATTATTAATGTGGCAAAAAAAAAACATTTCTCAAAATCCACCGAACTTTATCAGTTAATTTTTCCTTCTTGACGATAAATCATGTACTTTTTTTTTTTTTTTTCTGGGAACGATAAATCATGTACTTAGATTCAAAGGCATATGAGAAATATTCTACTGTCTAAGCAAAACCCTGATCTTATCTTATCTAATTAAACCCAAGAGCATGAACAATTATACTGCACGTAATTTGTTGAAAAAAATTAAATAGTCCACGAATTGATGAACTAGAGAATTGGGAGTGCGAGCAAAATCTTCAATCCCTCGGTTCTTCTCTTTTCTGCTCAAATTTGTGATCAAAATACACACACAACAAAAGTCAAAAAGCTAGAAGTTGCAAGTCCCACATGGAAAGAGAGTTAGAGCAAGTGTGAAGCAATAAAGGTATAAAAACAGGCCAAGCCCTACATTGCAACATACTTACCTGGGCGGGGTCAATGGGCGATCAACAAGGCCTATGGCCTAGAGTGGTGACCTCCATTGCACATTGCGGAGGGGTGCCTCTCTATGGCAGTGGGGGCCTGCGTTTGCGCGGCCCCTGCCCATTTCCAAGTTTCAAGAGTTTTTGTTTTATATGTATGGTTTTCTATTTAATAGTTACTATATGTTTGTATAACCCATTTTTCCCATTCCATTCTCATTTTTCATTTTTTTCAACTTTTCAAATCCTTCAAACTATTCCATTCTATTCTATTTTTTTTCAATCATTTTTTTCAACTTTTCAAATCCCTATACAATATCTTTAAATCTCAACCATTCACACTACCTCAAAATCAGCAAAGTCAAACCATTCTTACATCATTTTTACAAACCATTTTCAAACCATTCTAAACTATTTTCAAACCCATTTTTTCCATCCCAAAAGTGAGATGGAATGGTTTTAATGACTCCCCCAAACAAGGGTTTAATATAATACATATAGTGTATATCTATATATATGTATGATAGTTCATATGAATTCAAAGTTCAAAGAATTTTCGATTTAAAAAGTTTATTTATTTAATAATTATACATCTAATGTGTGTGCGCGTATAGATATATATTGTATTGGGTTGGGCTTGTTTGAGTTGAAGGCTTTGGAAGCATGGAGTTTATGGTTGTGATTTAGGGTGTTTAGTTGTTGGGATTGGATGTTTATGTGTATAGGTCGAAAATGGACATTGGTTTATAGTATGGTTGGCGTTAAAGGCTTGTATTGAAATCCCTGAAGAAGAAAAAGGGAAAATCGCGTAATACCGTACCCTATCAATTGAATGTGGAGAGAGAGAGATATATAATAGACCTTTTATAAAAGCACTTGGATGGCAAGTTGAGTTGGGATGATAAAGAATGAGGTTGTGAAATGAAATGTTGTTTTGTCTTGCGTGGGAAAGTAAGAAGAGTTGGGAGATGGGAAGGAGGGAATGAAAGAGGAATAAGGGGAAAAGAAGAATCTTTGCATGCCTGAACGAGGTCATATGGGTGTTCAGGGAGGCCCATGGCCTAGTAGGTAAATAAAATCCTTCTACTTTCCAAAGAGGCTAATAAGGGGAAAGCAAATTCGATACAAAAATGGCATAGGAAGGAGCACCACGTCGTGATGAGCTCGTTTATATATTCGCTCAACAATCTCTTCACAAGTATTTTCGCTGAGGCCAAATCAGCACTCCAAGTTTTCCTTTCCCCTTTTTCTCAATGATTTCACCTTCCGAGCAACTAAACACACTTGTTCTGATTTCGCTAGGGCATGAGCAACAAGCTCGAGCTGTTAGAAAAGATGAATTTGCGAGTTGCCGAGAATTATAGAGGCTATGAAGACTTAGCCTCGGGACTTGCGTTTTCATTCAGCAATTGAAGTCCAAAAGTGGAAGATTCGACGAGTACGTCAAGTAGATTGATACGATCGCGTAACAAATCACTGAATATTTTTTGTGCATAAACTCAAGTGAGGTCACGTGATCACACACTTAAAAAAAAAAAAGACACATTGAGCCATGTGCCAAATAGCGTAATTTTAGAATTGACTTAGACTCACTAATAACTCAGCAAAACTAAAAGACTGTAAGGAGGGCACTGGTTTCCCAATGTGGGCACTCTGACTCTCAAGTTAATAAACTTGCAGTACAGACAGTGGCAGAGGCACATTATGCCGAGTGTGGGCTTGAGCCCACACTGAAATGTTAAAGCCCACATAGTTTTTCATGTGAGAAAAAAAAAGTCAGTTATAAAAAAAAAAAAAAAACAAACAACAACAACAACAATAGAAAGGCTGCTTTTTACGTTGTGACGTTGTGGTAATTACTGATTAGGGCCCATGTGCCTAAGTTGTGGCTTGTGGTGATAGTGGGCTGTGACAATTTTAATAAAAGCCTAGGTAGCTAGGCCCACCCATGTGCTAGCTAATTCCTATATCTTACAAGTTGCACCGCCACCTGAGTTGTTATGCGATTTAGCCAAAATCGTAAATTAAAGTTTTGTGAAGAGTTGAGCATCACGATTCAAGAAGACCTAGAAAAGTGATAGAAAAAGAGAGAAGAATAAGGGAAATAAATTAGAGTGTTTTGTAGTATTTTTTATATTTAAGAACACAAGATTGCCGGTTAATCTTCGTCTAATTTATATTTAATAACTCGTCGTCGCCAATTGTAATATGTTTTATGCTTGTTTTAATTTCTTGTCTAGTTTTATTTTTATTTTTTTTGCTAAAAAATGTGTATTTAGTTATTCTTGAATAATATTGTGATTTAGCTTGTAAGTTTGGTATATTTTGATTATATATATTTTTTAATTAAAAAGTACTTTGGCGTACGCTCATACTGAATTTGACTGCTGGATCCGCCACTGCATGCAAGTCATAGTTATTATGATGCTAACACTATAATTGTTACGAACACAAGTTTTGATAAAAGTCTGAATATGTTTTCCATTACAGATTCACAAATATATAACAACCTAAGTACCCAAAAGCCACAAACGACAATGAGGTTAGCAACTAAAAAACGACAATGACCAAAAGACCAAGACCCTACGACAACTCAAAGACTACAAGTGGTAAACAATTCTTTTATCGACATCCTAATGCTACTAATCTGTAACAATAATGATGTAAGAGTGACTTTGGAAGACTGCAGACGTTAAAAATGAGACTTTGGGGTCATTCGTTTGCCATTTAAAATAAAAAAAATATTTAAAATTAAGTATTACAATGTGAGTAAACAAAGTTATGGCTCACTTAATATGATATGAAAAGGCGTTTTCATAGTGGAATTCATTGTCAGCTCATCGCATTTGATCTATTATGAATTGTTAATACAAGCAGATTAATGAGACCATTTTCAATCCAAATGTTAACGTTAATACTAAATTTGACGCTCAAATGAAGTAAAAATATTATATCTAATTTTAAATGCTCTAGTGCATTTGCGCTATTTTAAATACTATTTATTGTTTTTCAATTTCAATGTGATTTAAATGATTAAAATTTAATATTAACATTCCTAATGAGAAAGTTTAAAACTATTTAAATGAGTATACTAAAAAGCTTGATACTAATTAGTACCAAAATTGTCAAATGTTTATCCATTATTTTCTCTTGCTGATAAGTCATATACTTAGATTCAAAGTGAAATTGTTCATCGCAAAGGAGAAATATCTAAGCAAAACCTTGATCTAATCTTATCAAACCGTCAATAATAGATGAACTTGGGAATTAGGAGTGAGAGCACAATCTTTAATTCTCTCCGGCTTTTAATCCCACGTTTGATCTGCCCAAATTTGTTGATCAAAATATACACTATTACAACAAAAAGCTAAGAGTTACAAGTCCCACATGGAAAGGGACTAAGAGCAAGTGTGAAGCAATAAGGGTGTAAAAACAAGGCAAGGCCTGCATTGCAACATACTTACCTGGGCGGGGTGAATGGGCGATCAAGAAGGCCCATGGCCTAGAGTGGTGACCTCCATTGCACATCGGGGAGGGGTGCCTCTCTATGGTCGGGAGAGCCAACGTCATTATTTGTGGCAGCGGGGGCCTGCGTTCGCGCGGCCCCTACCCAACTCCAAGTTTCAACAATCTTTCATTTTTTTTATCGAGTAAATATAATTATATATCTGTACCGGTTTTTAGGGGTGAAAATTAAAACCGAAAAAACCGAAAAACCGAAAAAAATAGCCGAAAACCGAAAAAACCGTAACCGAAAACCGAATTTTTTAAAAAAACCGAAAATTCGGTGCTTCAAAACCGAATTAACCGAAAATTCGGTGCGGTTATTCGGTTTTTCTCACTAATTAACCGAAATAACCGAACAACCGAATTTGTAACCGAATAATCAGTTTTTAACCGAAAAACCGAATTTTTAACCGAAAAAACCGAATTTAAAAACCGAAAAACCGAATTTTTTAACAAAAAACCGGTTTTTAACCGAAAAAACCGAATTTTTAACCGAATAACCGAATTTTTTAACCGAATAACCGAATTTTTAACCGAATAACCGAATTAAAATTTAAATTATATATGATTCGGTTATTAACCGAAAAACCGAATTAAAAAACCGAAAATTCGGTTTCGGTTAATTCGGTTTCGGTTGAAAAAAAACCGGTTTTCGGTTTTGATTTTTTATTAACCGAATATTCGGTTTCGGTTATAAAAATTGTAAAAAAACCGATAACCGAAACCGGTTTCACCCCTACCGGTTTTCTTATCTAATGTAATCATCATATTTAGTATGTTGCTATGCCTAGCCTGTATCATGAAGGTAGCGGAAATAGTCTCAAAGGCAGGGCAATTGTTACTCAAGTTTCAAATAGCCCAAATCTGTTATTTGACAAGCTTAACTTCGATGCGTCATTGACTCAATCTGTTAACAAGAGGGCGTGATTAGGGACACCAATGGCCTGGTGATAAGGGAGTATGTGTTAGAATAATTATTTGTGGGCTTAACATATATATGCACATTATTATACATTATAGTTATCTTAATTAATTAGCCAATTAAAGTGATCAATAAAGTATTGGGATAATTGGTGCATGTATAATTTGGTGTGGGCTTTGAAATGTGTGGAGGCCCGTATTTTATTCTATTATTGTTAATGGGCCAACATAGAATAAAATACACTACATAATTAGGTTAAGGTCCTCAGTCTAAACCACCATAAGAAATATTACGTAACATTCAACCCCCATTATTGAGTGACCTAAGGCTTCTCTCAAAACAAAGGTTTAGACGCGGAAGGCTTTCACTCAAAGAGTCGCCATTCAATGGATTCGGGTATGTTCTTTGTCTCTAACAATTTCTCTTAATGATTAAACATGTGATCTTGGTGTTTGATGATTTTAGTTCTTGTCATCAATTAAAGTTCTTAAATTGCTAACAGTATGCGAGGCAATTTTCATGGCAGCTATGGAGCTAGCTTGGCAGAACATATGATTGTTCGAGCTGGGATTTCAATTTGCTGTGCAGGGTGGCCTAGAAGTGGAATGTAATTTTTCAATTACGATCAGAGCAATTAATGATGAAAAAATGACTTGAAAGGGCTGTGTTGGACGATATCAAAGCATTATTGTTGTTAACCCTTGTTTGGTGAAAATATTCAAATGTGCATTTTAAAACGATTGTTGATTTTTCAAATTAATTTTGAGATGATTTAAGGGGGTTAAGATTTATGCATCTTACTTTGAGATTTAAAGGGATATCCCTCAAACTTTTTGATTCTATTGTAAGTGCAAATATGACTTCTGATTAATCAATTTCGTGCAAAGTTATATATTTTAAAGAAACTATAAGATGTTCCTATGTTTTTTCCTCTTCAAATGTCTTTCCTATCTTCCTTCTTTCTTAATTTTCATGTCCAAAATATATGTAAGGGCGAGTAGAAGAGAAACAAAGCCAATGAATGTGAAAAACAAGAGTGTGAGGAGAGTTATGAACAGGTAAAGAAAAAGAGTGGAAATAGAAGAGTATTTGAATTTCTGAGACAGAAAAATGAAAGAAAACAAGAAAAGAGAAGCGTGTAAAGAAAAAAAAAAAAGAGCAAAGATGAATTGGATTTTAGGGCAAATCTTTTTGAAGAGAGAAGGAATATTGAGGACATCTTATAGGATCTCAAATATGAGGTGTTACTTTGTTGGTGCTATTAATCTTTACTCTCACCAGCACTCTTCTTAATCTCTTTGAATTTTTTTTTTTTTAAGGTATCTTTGAAATTTTATTTTGGTCGCAATGAAGACCAAACAGTTAATGGACTTCTTAGATTTTAGATGGATTTTTGCATGTGTCACTCACATGCTTGTTTCTTAACAAAATAGTGAAATACCCAAAAGAACCTTAAATCATCTCACGAAGTTAATCTTGAAAAATAAATAAATAATATAAAAAAGAAAAACGTTATAATGTTCAACGCCAATTGGGCTAGCCGGAATCAACGCCTCGCCGAGTCTCCCAAATCGACGAACCACAAGAAAATGAACGTTTTTTTTTTTCCCTTAAATTATTTGTCTAAACGAAGTAAAGATTATTTTTAGTATTATATAAGAAAAATTATAGTGAATACCCAATTTAAAGATTATTTTTCGTAGGGTGAAGTAGGCAAATACCAAGAATTTATATAATAATAAAAATAAATACCCAAATTTTTGAAGTAATTGAGTTTCTAGTCAGCTTGTGAATTACTTGCACATGCTTTTGGTAACAAAGTGAATTACCACCACTTATCAATGTGTAAATAATTACATCATTTGGGTAATTAGTTATATTTTTTAAAAGATTGGGTAATAACTTATATTAAGTTTTAAAAATTGGGTATTAACTATAATTTCTCTTTATAGTATTATATAAGAGAAATTATAGTGAATACCCAATTTTAAACATCCAATTTAAATTATTACCCAATCTTTTGAAAAATATAATCAACAACCCAAATGATTCAATTACTTACACAGTGGTAAGTGGAGGTAATTAATTTAGTTACCAAAAGCATGTTCAAGTAATTAACGAATTGATTAGAAATTCAATTACTTCAAAAGTTTGGGTATCTATTTTTATTGTTATACAAATTCTGGGTATTTGTCTATTTCACCTTATTATAAAATGAAATTACAATCGTAGCGAAAACATGTACAAAATAGGGTACGAGATAGGCGGCATTTTCAAATTTGAACGTGATTGTTACCAAAATAACCGTTTAAGGAGATTTTTACTCATAAAAAAAGACCGAGAGTAAATTATCACCCCACTAACCTCTTGTTTTGGATACTTTTTTAGATTGAAATATTTCATCAATTATATTTAAATTCAACATGCAAATCTGGAGGTTAATAACCGATCGGAATTTTTTGACTGGGTAATGACCGGTTAATTCACCGGAATTACCCGGTGCCAATTACCGGAGAAAATCCGATTATTCACCGAAAATTGGCACAGGATAATGCCGGTTAATTAACCGGTCAATACCCGACTTTTCACCAGTCTTTTTTTTTTTTCGTTCTCGTTCCCCAGCTTCCCCCACCTCTCCAACGACCTCCCCAACGTCACCGCCTCCCCTACGACCTCCCACCGCCTCCCCCCGACCTCCCCCGCCACCTCCCCAACGTCACCACTGCCTCCCCACGCAGAGCATCCCTGCCACCCTGCAGACCACTCAGCCACCACCCCGCCACCCCACAGATCACCCCCGCTACCCCGCAGACCACTACGCCACTACCCCCGCCACCCCGCAGAGTACCCCCGCCACTCCGCAGACCACTCCACCACCACCCCGCCACCCCACTAGCCCCCATGCTCGCTGACGACCTGCACTTACCATTCCCGGCGAATTTTTTTTTTTTTTTCCGATGAAACTTCGAAGAATAATCGGGGAAACGCACCGATCGAATTTCCCGGTGAAAAATCGGGTAATAACCGGTCATTCTCCACCGGTTAATTACCGGTCATTACCCGATTTTTCATCGAAAAATTCGATCGGTTATTACCCGGACCGTATTTTCATGCCTAATTTAAATTAGTTTGGCCAAAATATTTGTATTTGGAAGAAAAACAAACCATTTGAATAGATATCGAAATGATTATAAAATGCGAAGTTTTTTAAACAAGCCACTTGAATAAACACCTAAATGATCAATATTGACTTTTTAACTTGAAATAAGTTTCGTTAAAATGAACCACTTAGATTAGTAAAACTATGTTTTAATCAAAATCATTTTAGATGGAATACATCGAAATGAATAACCCTAGAGATTTTTAAGGATTTAGCCAAATTTTTTGCTAATTTTTTAGGGATTAGTCCTAGTTTAATGTAATGAAATTAAAGAATTAGCAATTTTCATATTTGATACACGTGTATCATATTTTTTGATACATGTGTATCAAAAATATGATATACGTGTATCAAAAAAGATATATGTGTATAAAAAAATATGATACACGTATATCATATTTTTGAAAATGACTAATTTCTCAATTTTATAAAATTATTACTAAATTTTTAAAATATAGACAAAATATATATATATATATATATATATTGAATCCTCTTTCTCTATGTTTTTTGTAAAGAACTCATAAAAGGAGGTGTATAGTTTCAAATGGTTTAGAGCAGTTTTTATGGTAAAATCTGATCTAAAGAAGTTGTATTTAGAAACTTTATAAATTTGGTCTTTTTGAATCGTGAGAATATCCCAATCATCTATTGCTTTTTGAAAATTTTCTAAGGTAATTTCTTCAATATTAATGACTTTTTTGGACTCATAATTTGAAGTGGAGGTACTTGACGTAGATAGATTTTTATTGAAGAAATGATCCATGATTTAAACACAAGTTAGAGAAAATTTTCTATTAAATTAGAACTAAACCAACAGATGTGTAGCCTACCCAAAAGCCAAAAACTTGGACCACTTTGATTCCTATACTAGAAAATTAATATATATGTAGAAGACTAAATAATTTTATATAATTTTTTAATAATTTTTACTCTAATTAAATATTAATTATATATTAGTAGTAATATTAATTATAAATTATTATTAATATTATTTATATATTATATATTATATATATTATTTGAAATTTGAAATTTAAAAGAGTGAGAGACGGAGAGATGGAGAGAGTGAGAGTGAGAGATAGAGAGATGGAGAGAGTGAGAGTGAGATACGGAGGGAAATGAGGGGGTTTATATAGGGGATGGCCGGACGGGTGAGGGAGGGAGCTGTTGTGCGGACCTGTGGGGCACGGGGGGCTGGGGCCTGGGGGTGGCAGGCGCGACAGAGGCGCGGGGGGGGGGGCAGGGGCGCAGAGCGCATCCTTTGGCAGGAAACGGCTCCTTTTTTTTCCCCTCGCCGTTGCTTAACGGTCGGTTCTTTTTTTTTCTTTCTTTCTTTTACAGCCGTTGGATTTAAAAAAAATTTCAAAAAAAAAAAAACAAAAACAGATACGAAAATCCATTTAGAAAACGGTTTCCGCAAAAAAAAAGATACTGATATATCCGTTTTTTACGGATACAGAAATATGTTTCTGCGTAGAAACGGATTAATCCGTATCCGCCATCTGTATTTTCAAGTTTACACAGGTCATCAACCTCCTTTATGTGTCTTGCCTTTTTTTTTTGTTAGCTTTCACGCGCTTTTCAAGATTTTTTTTATTGGACCAATTAAGCAATTAGCTATTTTAAAGGTAAATTTGAAGGATTTAGCCATAGTTTCACAAAATTAGGGATTTAGCCATAAGATGTAGCATTTTTTGTAATATGTAACATATCTACATGTAAAAAATGTAACAATAATTTAATGTTACATTTTTTACACGTAGATATGTTACATGTTACAAAAAATGTTACATGTTATGGCTAAATCCCTAATTTCGTGAAACTATGGCTAAATCCTAAAAAATTACCCAAAAATTTGGTTAAATACCTTAAAAACTCTATTTTATTTTATTTTTTTCATTATCCCAAGCAACACATATACCAAAAAATTTTCACGCTCTCTCTGGCTATATTCTTCCTCTTCTTTTTTTTTTTTTTTTAACTTTTTATTTTGATCCACAAAATTAACAACTGTGATTCACACACTCTCACATAATCCATTTACATATATAATTATTTATATGTTATTTTATTATTTTTTGAATTGTATTTTTCGAAAATCATTTATTGAAAGGTTTTCTTCTTACCACTTTTAATATTTTAATTTTCTTTTTAATCTTAACCTTTAATACTTTTAAATTATCATTATTTTGACTTTCGTATGTTTTCTTTTTTACTAATCTTGACCGTGATTTTTTTGTTTGTCTTAGCGTTAGTTTTAGTTGATTGTAATTGTTTTTTTTTTTAATTTTTATTGTAATATTTTACATTTTAAAATATCATGCTCTTTTTTTTTTTTGTCTCGTCTCCTAAGTTCGCCTCTCTTACCAACTTTTTTATATGGGGAATCACAAAGTCATTCTTAGTGTCACTTAATAATCTATCTTAAATATTGTGCTCATTTTGTTTCCAATCTATGTTTGTAGTGTCAATTTTAGGGCATAAATTAAAAGTATAACACACATAGGGCATAAATTATCATCGTTGAAAATATGGGCATTCTTCAAAATTCCCCTTTTTTATATCGAAAGATTTTACTTAAGTGTACAATTTTGTGTATGCATAGTACACGACGTATAATAACTTAAAACATGTAAAAAATATATCATTACTTTTATGCATTAGACATTATATCTTCTATTATCATATTATTGATTTATTTCTCAAATTTAACACTACAATTATGTTTAATCATAGAAGAACAATTAAAGATGAAGAAAAAAAATTATCTTTTTGTTTGTTCGTTTCTTCTTTCTCTTATTAATATATGATTTCACATAATATTAGGTATTGTGTATCTGATAAATGAATTGATAATATTATGAAAATAGAGAATATAGTGATGTGTAAAAAAAATTATAATTTTATGTATTTTTTAAATTATCATAAATTGCGCAGCATAAATAGTGCATAAAATATGTGCACAATTTAAATGAGACAAAAAGTGTTAAAATTTTTTATAGCTTAAAACATATCGTTTTTCGTTTTTTGTTTAATTTTTTTCCTTATTGTGTATCGAGTAAGTGGTAAGACAAAAATATGGTCTTTAATTTGAGTTACAAACTTTATTGAAAATAATTTATTGTCTTTTATTAATGCATTTTTTAAGTATCTTTTATTAATAATTTATCAAAAATCTTAAATTTTGGAATAATTTATTTTTGATCAATACCACGTGCGTAGAACGTAACTGAACTAGTATATATTTTAAATATATGAACCTGCCCGGATACATGTCGAATATTTTGTAAATCCCACCTAACATGTGCCCCTTCGAAAGACGCGAATTTTATGCTGATAATCATTTTTTTTAATTTCTTTTCCCTATGCACTCACAATATTAAATTCCATACTTTCTATCAAGATAAGTAATGGACTAAAAACATAAAGCCAGACCTTAGTAAAAGCTCTGTCTTCGTAGCCACATTTTAACGTCAAACATGTACGGTTCTAGGCTATGGTTGATCGTCACCGAGCTTATTATTTTTCTGGTAACGGTACCAGGAATTCTCGGATGGGGATTGGAAGGCCATTATGCAACATGTAAGATTGCCGAGGTAAGACTTTTTTTAATAAATTTTTTTTTATGTACATTAATTATGAGTTTAGGACATGTAATAGTACTTTTATTTTTTTATTTTTGGCTCATACCATTATTGTTTGTTGAATAATTCAGGGACGGTTGAGTGAAGAAGCTCTGGCTGCGGTGAAGAGATTGCTTCCCGAATCAGCTAAAGGCGATCTCGCGGAGGTGTGCTCGTGGCCCGACGATATCCGCCGCCAGTATCGGTGGAGCAGCGCCTTGCACTTCGCCGATACGCCGGATCACGAGTGTAACTACAACTATATCCGTGAGTATTAGTGTTAGCTTTTATGTTAGTGTCAATTGGAGAGCTTAGAGTACTATATATGATCATAGTGTACAATATTACTGATTATTATTAAATTTGGTGGATCTTGCTGAGATTTAAAAAGGCTCGGTTGGAATGTTGAATTTGTTTAAGGAGAATATGAGAAATGAAAAAATAAAAGGAAGAAAGTAAAATATGAAGAAAAATAGGTTCCTTAATGTTTGGAAGGCAGAGAAATAATTATATTTCGTTAAATTTTTTTTTTTTCATCCTCACTTTATCTTTGCTCACTAATAATATATATAGTTGAGCTGGGGACAAATCACAAATGTGATACGTCTCTGTGGAGGATAAGTACAACTGAAAATATGTATTCTTGACTATTGAGGAATTAGAAAATACTTAAAAAAAAATTAGTCGTTTGAGAAAGAGGGAAAAAATGGAGGTATAATAAGTATCAGAGCCTATGAATAATATACTTTTTTAGTGAATGAGTTGTTTGAATTGCAATGTCAAAATATATATATATTTTTGTTTATATCATGTTTCTACATTGATAGAAAATTAAACTTAAATCATATCATTATAATAAAATGTGGTTTTAGATTTTTATCTGAACGGGCCTTATCGTTGATTAATAGTTACTTGAGCGAAAAAAAAAAAAAAAAATTGGAGGATATTTCCAGTTCAAATGTATATTTGAACTTGATTCTTAAATACAAAAGAATTCAACATCTTTTATTTCCCAACAGGAGACTGCCATGACACCAATGGAGAAAAAGATCGATGCGTAACCGCCGCAATCTACAACTACACTGCGCAATTGTCTGCGGGCTATCGAAACTACTTCGAATCGGAATGTGCGAAAACCCGATTTAATTTACAAAATAATTACATGTTTTGATGTACACTTAACACCAAATGTTTCTGATGAATAATTAGTCAAATTATGTCCTGTCTTGGTTGCAGATAATTTAACTGAAGCACTTATGTTCTTGTCTCATTTTATTGGAGATATCCATCAGGTTTGCTCTTCATTATAAACCACAATTTAGAAGCCTTTCTAGTACTGTTAAACAAGGACAAAAATATGTAAAAAAAAAAAAAAATATTCTAATTACTGTTCTATGTTGTTCTCAGCCACTACACCTCGGTTTCATTGGAGACTTAGGTGGGAACACAATAAAATTACAATGGTACGACAACGTGACAAATCTCCACCGCGTAAGGCTTCAAATTAATTAATCAAATATTTTTGTATCATTGATAAATGGTTAGATTAATTAAGCAGTAATGTTAATTTTTAATAATTGGATTTGTTCCAGGTATGGGATGACATGATCATTGATTCTGCTTTGAAGACATTCTATAACTCGGATCTTGCTTTCATGATACAGACGATTGAGCAAAATATCATTGTATGGCTTTAAGATTTTATTTTATTTTATTTTTATTTTTTCAAATAATTGATCAATGAACACTGCTAATGTTTATTTATTTTTTTATTTTTTATTTTTAAACTAATGTTAAAGACTCTCTGTTTTTACCGTGTGCAGAATGACGAGTCGTCGTGGGGAATTTGCCCAAATAATAGAATAGTTTGCCCAGATCCGTAAGTTCATACAATTCTTCACTTCTGTATGTATAGTCGAATTTTAATCATCAGTATGGGTACCTTTAAGACGCTTTATGCATCATATGGAAAATTTGATGGGTAGGCTAAATTTAGAAAAGAAAAATACTATGAACTTTCACTGGATTTTTTCCGAAATTTTATGAATATCCACTCTGTTTATCATAATACAATATTTTTCGATTTTTTAATTAGTCCAAAATTGTACTTTTGATTGACTAAGAAGTGCGTTTTATCACTTAACCGGAATAAATAAGGTGACAATCCTAAATAAGAATAGTTTATTTGTAGTCGGGACATTTAAAATGTTTAAAAAAATGCAGGTATAGTTTTGAATTGAATTAAAGACAGATGTGTATTTTTTGTATTATGATAAATTGATGGGATATTTGTGAAAGTTCACAAGAATTCAGGGGATGTTTTTGCTATTTTTCCTATATAAAAAATAGATTATTAAGCTGATAGTCCTTTTTGGTTAAGATGTTTTAAGAATATAACCAACTTTTCATTAATTTAGAATAGTCATTTTCTTAACTACGTATGTTGTAATTTTATCTTTGTGTCCTTAATTCTCAATGGACAAATGATTAATTCCTTATTTTTGAAAACGTTGGCAATTTCTTTGAAATATAGACCAAAAAATGACCAAATTCCAACCAAGAGTCTTTCTGCAGTGCTCCACTTAGTAGTATGTCAGTGTAACACTATAAAAGAATGTAGTAACAATATAAATAAAGTGTGTAGTAACTTTTTTTTTTTTAGATTTGTTACATCACTTTTTTACATTGTTACACATCCCTTATATAATATTACGTAGAACACTGATGGGTATGGAGCATTACATAATTAGCCACCAAATAAACATATAAGTAAATGTTCACAACTTTTTCTTAATAAATGACCTTTTTTAGTAGATAATAAATCATGGCCAGTAAACAATATACTTACTGTTTCTTAATAAATCATGACTAGGAAACAATATACTTACTATTTCTTTCGTATTTATTTATTAATTATGATAAATCATCTATGATAAATCATCTACTAACATAAAATGACCATTCACCGAAAAATTAAAAAGTATTGACATTTTCTTAAAGAAATTCTAAAATTAGGCCATTAACCTACTATAGAGATTATTAAGTAAATATTCCTCTTTTGAAAGATGTTTTAAGAAAATATAGCCAACAATTTAATTAATTAAGAAAATAGCCACTTTTTAATTAAATGATGCATAGATTTTACCTTTATACCCCTTAATTTTGTATTGGCTAATGACTAATCTTTTAATTTTTTAAAACTTTAATCATTTTCTTGAAACATAAATTAGAATATAACTAAATACTAACTATAAACCTCATATACATATATTCTGCTTGGATACACATATGATACTGATTGTCAACTTTTATGGACTTTTCAGTTATGCATCGGAAAGCATTACTTCGGCATGCAAGTTTGCTTATCCAAATGCCACCGCTGGAACCACTCTTGGAGGTATTAGTGTTACAGAAATTACAGTGAATATTCTAAGTTCTAATACTTAATTTAAATTAATATTTTTTTAATATAACAAAATATTCAAGTGATTCAATTATTTATATAGTGGTAGTTGATGGTAATTAACTTAATTATCAAAAATATATGCAAGTAATTAACGAATTGACAAGTTTACGTACTCAATTACTTCAAAAATTTAGATATTTATTTTTATTATATTATAAATTTGAGTATTTTCCTACTTCACTCTTATTATTATTATTATTATTATCATCATCATCATCATCATCATCTCAAATAAAAAAAACCCGGAAATTGCATAAATAACACAATTTTTTTTTACGTTTTTAAAAATAAAACATGTTTTAAAATATTTAAAAGTATTTATCAGGAGTTTTATGATTTAAAAAATAGTAATAAATTCTTTGGCATCTCAAATTTAAGAATAAAAGTTGAAATAATATATCAATATTTTCTAATAAAATTCTTGATAAGTACCCAGCAAAAAAAAAAAAAAATCTTGATAAGTACTATATTTTTAATATTTCGAAATATGCGTTAGTTGGGTTGGTTTTTTTTTTTTTTTTTTTTTTTAAATAATTCATTCAATTTTGGTCTATATATCCAACTCAACCACTAAAGGCAAGAAAACTAGTTAGGATATGCCATTGCCTAATTAAAATTCTCTCTCTCTCTCTCGCAATGAAAATTTCTTGCCCTCACTTGACCCTTGCATTGCAGCATCCAATTTACCTTCTGATCATTGCTTTCTTGTCTGTGTATAGATGTATATTTCCTCTCTCGGCTTCCAGTTGTAGAGAAAAGGCTTGCTCAAGGTGGTGTCCGCTTGGCTGCTACCCTTAACCGTATATTTTCTTCTGAAACAAGTATTGCCCAAGCTTGATCAAGTGTTAATTTGGAGACTGTATTGTCAATTGTGTGCCTATTATGGACACGTACTGCAGCACTTATGAGAAATTATAATAAATGAATAATTTTTAAGTTTCATTATTAAAAAAAAAAAACAACAACCAACGTTTCCAATTTTTGTTTCTAAAATGGGAGATCAATTATTATATTTAATACCAAAATAAATAGATATTTACAAATTTAATTTGTGCTTTATATATTTTGATGGTGAAAATTATTTATATGAACATGAATATCCATTTGTGAAAATAATAACCAAATATCAAATAAAGTATGGACTTAGTTTAGATATGGAAAAAGAATCAACAAAAATATATAATATAGGTAAAATCTATATAATTGATCTAAAACTTAGATTTGAAATATTTTAATATACAATTCCAGTATCAATTATCTAATATTACTTATTCCTTCAAAGAAAATTCAGACATAGTAATAGTATAGTATAATACAGTAGTATAATATAGTATGATATAATAATATAATATTAAAAAAATGAGAAATTATAGTGAATACTCAGTTTTCAATACCTAATTTTAATTAATACCTAATCTTTTGAAAGCTATAACAAAATATCTAAGTAATTCAATTACTTACATAGTGGTAACTGATGGAGTGATGGTAATTAACTTAATACTAAAAATATGTGCAAGTAATTAACGAAATTACTAGTTACTCAATTACTTCAAAAATTTGAGTATTTATTTTTATTATTATATAAACTTGGATACTTCTCTACTTTACTCTATTAAATTTATCATATTTATCATGGTACAATATAGGTTAAAGTATAATATGATAATTACAATATAGGTTAAAGTATAATATGATAATTTGGGCTAATGCATGATATGTGTAAGTAGTGATGTGAGCTAGAGCATGCAATCATGACATATATATGCAAATGATGAACTAAAATGTGATGTGAGCTAACTGTTAATCTTAGGCTAAAGCATGGTTATGGATAACAATTAACATGCAAAGGGCCTAACTAAGTTAAGACATGTGGCTAAAAAATGTGATTAAAAAATGTAAGTAATATTAATAATAAGGCACGGATATGGACTAGCCTAACAATCATAAACTAAAGTATAAGCATGAGTATGAGTTATATTCGAAGGGACTAAAAAGTTACAACATGTGGCCCAATATGTAATATCCTAAGTTCAGGTGTGAGGAATAATATTAAAGCATGATAATATGTAGGCATATGTTAATCAAGTAGCATATAATACTATCTCTAGCATACTAAGACATAAACAATATCAAATTAAGTCAGTATATAACTAAGGTATCACAAGCAAAAGATGACCAAAATGACACAAATAGAATAAAGTTCGGACCAGTGAGCATGGTGTGATTTTGGTCTAAACTGGGAGCCTAAATGGGGTATTTAAGACAAAAATAAGTATTGGACTTCATAGGGGACTCATTAGGGGACCTAACTCTAGTGTTAATTTCATGTTTATAGGTTATTTAAGCCATGAATGCAAACTGGAAAAACGAGACTTTTGCTGAAATTTTTTTTTTGTGGCTAAAATAAATATCTAGCATGGTGGTAATAAAAATAAAATGAAAGCTAATATAATATATATGGATTATGGTAACATGAATATTTTATAACACTCCTAAATGGGTCAACTATGAGTTTAAAATGGCTAGGACAGATTGACTCTTTGTTTGGGGTATCAATTTTACTCATTCCATTCTATTTTTTGGAATGGAAAAAATGAGTTGAAGAATAGTTTGAAAAATGGTTTGAAATGATTATAAAATAGTTTGACTTTGCTAATTTCGATGTGGTATAAATGGTTGAGATTTAATGATATTATATAAGAATTTGAAAAGTTGAAAAAATGGTTGAAGAAAATAGAATGGTTTGGAGGATAAGAAAAGTTGAAAAAAAAAATGGAAAAGAATGAAGTGGGTAAAATAATTGGGCCAAACAAGGGGTGAGTCTCTTGGTGAAAAAATAGTCTAAATGTAACCCTAGTCCGACATACTATGACTAATAAGGGATATAGATGCAACTAATAACATTAATATGGTGTAAATAACACTATATGATCAGGTTAAGGGTGTGATTTTATAAATAAAATAAAAAATAAAAAAAGTGATATTAGAATAAATAAAGTGGTACTAAGATTATGTAAAATAATAAATAAGTAAATGAGGACTAAATATGATACAATGATAATAAGAACCCTAATAAAGTTAAAATGGACATACTAATGTTTTAAGAAATGGTTGCCAAAATTCTGATAGAGTAACAATAGGATTTTAAGATTCTTTCAGAAAATTTTCGCAGCATAACGATGTATGTTTGAAAAATGTTCTGGGCACTTCGAAAGAGCAACAATACGACATAACTTCATAAAACTTTGGACATAATGACGATATAATAAAATACATAACAACTAGACAAATAAGAGTAATAGTGCAAAACATAGCTAAAAGAGCATAGTAATAGTGCAAAACATAATAAAAGAAATAATTATGTAAATAGCATAAACGAACAAAAATATTAAGCTAAGGGGTGTGAGTAAATAAAAAGTAAAAAAAAAAGAAAAGAAATAACCTCTTTTATTGATTGATAAAGATTTAGACACCATAATTACAAAAATATGTGACATATGCAACGTGTATGGTAGTATTGGGCAACCTTGATCAGCCTTGATCGATGGGACCATATGGGGGCCTAAAACTAATGATTGAGGCTGACTTGAGTTCGGACTAAAAGCTGCTGGAAATGATGAGACGAATGAGAAAAAAAATGTGTTTTGTGGGCATGATTGAAGGGAGTTTTTGGTGAGAGAGACAAAAAATTTTAGGAGTTTGTAAGGAGAGAGAGAATGAATATAGGATGTGTATGTGTTGGGAGAATTTTTGAGGTGTTGGATTATGTCATATAATATTCATATAATAAGAGGTTTGTGGCTGTTATTGCCACCAAAATTACCATTTCCTCCATGGTAAGTCTTGGTAACCAAGGAAAACTACCTGGGGATCAAGTAAAACAACTTAGTGAGCAAGTAAAATCAATGTCTAACTCATCCTCATCCTCATCCTCATCCTCATCCAAATATCTTCTAGAAGGGTGTGAGGGGCTGAAATGAGGCTTACTTTTACGGTTTTATGGGTCTAAAAAACTCTAAATCAATGAAAAAGAAACTGCCGACAGATCACATTTTAAACAAATCACAAATCGCCAACTAGACTAACTATGATAATTTGGCGTACTCATATTTTAAATATCAAATTAACCTTAGACACTCCTATGTGGGGCCCACCATGGTGATAGTGGGCCCACTTGGGCCAAATTAGTTTTTTATCACCAAAATGGAAACTTTTTATAAAAAAATGTCACTTAAGCATAGTTGTAACATAAATTGGGTGTATGAATATGGTGTCCAAATGATGTTTAAAATGAGGTTATTTATTTTCTTTGTCCAACAAACAAAGACCACATTTAAAACTATGTTCATAAATTTTTCCCAAGTAAAATTCACAAACTTTTAAATATGACTCTATTTATTGGCCTTACTTAATATTTTGAGTATTCCACTCCATTGCCCAATAATGCACCCATTGATAGGCTTGGATCCTTAGACTAAATATTATGTGTTTTTTTTGTTATTTTTTGATAAAAAATCTTTGTTGAAAATATGTGATTTTTTTATTATTAAATATTCATAATTAAAAAAAATAAACACATATTATTTAATCTTTGTTGAAGTAGGATTGAGTATTTACCTAGGCTTATTGGGCCTTTAGAGGGCTTTTGTGGACCTTCAAGCTCTATGACTCTATGTGGCTTATTTTGCTCAATTTATGCTTTGTTAAATTTTGATCAACATATTTATTATATTTGTATGCAGAGACAAAATCTTAAATTGTTTGAAATTTGTCTATTTTTTTTCTTTGTTAGTTCGAATTGTTTGTTTAGAGCTTGCATTTTTGTTTATGTGGAAATGAAATTGAAATTTATCAAAGCAATTTATCATCAACTTCTAAGGTCTTTCGTACCAGAACCCTAATCAACGAGAACACTGCAGCGTTGAGAAAGATCGAAGTTTCTGACTCAGAATGGAATTGTCGCCAGTGAGGCCTATTGTTTCTTTAGTTTTTATTTATTTATTATTATTTTGTATTTTTTTAATCTAAACTGATTAAGTCTTATGAGTGCGAGAGCATAATAAATTCCATACATCTTAGTTGATATTGAGTTGCACATCTTGGATTATTCCTCCTTATTGTTTCTTTTATCCGTTCTCCAAATCAGAATCCCATATTTCTTAACGAAAAATTACAGTAAATAAAACATTTTGTTTTTACAATTTTAAAAAATACGGTTTTTAAAATAAATAGCCACATATTTATGTTTGTTTTTAACAATTAGCCTATGTTTGCTTTTATTAGTAAAATGGTCATACATTCGTATTTAGACTTTTGAGACTGTAGTAATTGGTTTTTTGAATTCTACTTTTATTATTTGTTGCAGACAATATTGTCTAAAATTTTGTGTCTCTAGTCATGAAATTTGTGACTTCTTTGGCTGCATGTATTTTGCTATTTATGAGATATTTTTTATTTAGTAATAAGTTTTGTGAAATTAGTTGTATAGACAATCATTTATTTGTGAGTTGGTTATTTTGTTAATAGATGTTTAATTTTTTTATTGTGTTTATTTCAAATTTTTTGAAATTTTGTGACTATAGTCACAAATTTTATGACTGTGTATTTTATTTATTTAGTCACAAATTTTATTTCTTTAGTCATAGATTTTTAGATGTTGACCTGATGGCTATTTTGCTAATATTTCAAAACGTGGACTATATCTTTAAAATATAGACTGAAAAATGGCTAAATCCTTAACTAATCCTAAAAAATAATACATGTTTTAAAATATTTAAAAAATAACGCTTATCAGTAATTTTATAAACAATCTTTACACATTTATAAAAGAAAAAAATTATTTTTAAATTTCAAAAACAAAAATTATAATATTAATTAACTTGGAAATATATCAATTTGTCATAAAATTTTAATAAGTACTAGTTTTTTTTTTAATATTTTAAAACTCATGCTATATTTCTAAAATATTAATTCAATTTTAGCATATTTTTTGCAACTCACCGTCTCTTTACCTTGTAAGGTCAACCCCATCTAAAACTTAAAAGCACAGTCAGTTTATTTGTTTGTTTGTTTTGTTTTTGTTTTTGTTTTTTTTTTAATTCCCTCTCATTTTCTCGCCAGCCAAACAAGGGATAAAGCTCGACTTCATGAGTAACATTACCCAAATTGCGAAACCTGGGGAAAAGTGAGAAAGAAGATAGTTGATAGTTGCCGAGGGAAATGTACGGACCACGAAGGCTATGGCTGATCACATGCCAAGTTGTTGTTCTGATAGTGATGATACCACGAATTCTTGGATGGGGCAAGGAAGGTCACTACGCAGTTTGTAAGATCGCAGAGGTCAGACAATAAAAAAATTATTATTATTATCTCTAACGATAATTGTATTTGTAATCCATATTTGTCATGATTATTGCTTTTTTTTTTTTGGGGGGTTTGATAATCCAATATCTGTTGTCAAATTCCTGTTCCTTATCAATGCCACTTTAAATCTTTTGCTAATTTGAGCACTTGATTCAGATACAATAGTCATTAGATTCTTCATTTCCAAATGGGACTTATGCTTAAAGAAAAATTTGAGTGGAAAAAAAAAGAGAGAGAGAGAGAAATTCCTTATTAATAACTTTGTGGTGGAGTCTAAGTGTGTAATTGTCACTAGCTATGCTTGTGCTTCAATTTTTGCATTGGACATTTAGAAATTTGGGTTTTGAAGAGAGTTTCTGATAAACTTAATAACTTATATATATGTTATATGCACACAGATAGAGTTCTTTAGACAAAGCTTTGATATTTTGTTTGCTGATTTATATTCAGGGGTATCTGACTGAAGAAGCTCAGGCTGCGGTGAAAAAGTTGCTTCCCGACTCTGCCGACGGTGATCTAGCGTCAGTCTGCTCTTGGCCGGACGAGATTCGGTTCCACTACCGGTGGAGCAGCGCTCTGCACTATGTTGATACACCGGACTTTAGGTGTAACTATGAATACTGTAGTAAGTATGTAGCTTTCTGCTGTCAAAACAGTGCTCGCATTTAGCGTTATCGCTTAGTTCGCTTAGCAGTTTTTTGAGTTATTTACATGAACTTTGAAATTTACGGCTTTCTTGTTTTCCTGATACTCTTTGTTCTCAGAAAATTAAGAAATCTACGCCTTTTGAAAAAGGATGAAAACAAATCGGATTGTCTCGTAAATAAGACATAACTCCCAAGCGGAAAAACATTGCTAGATTTTCTTCTTCACTTTTATAGTTTAACGTTATTCCCGTTCATAATAGGAGACTGCCATGACTCTGGTGGACACAGAGATAGATGCGTAACTGGGGCAATTTACAACTATACAATGCAACTATCTACGGGTTATCAGAACCCCTTCTTAAAATCAAATGGTGAGAACCTTTATATAGCTGGTTAGCAGACATTGATTCTAGTACATAATGTTCTGATCAAGCCAAATTATATCCTCTCTTGATGACAGATAATTTGACGGAAGCACTTATGTTCTTATCTCATTTTATTGGGGATGTTCATCAGGTTTGCTGTTTTTACTAGTTCTTCAAAACTTCGAGGCTGTACATAACTTAGAAACAATGCAGTGGCGGTCTAGAAACTGTAACGAGAAATTATAACCTTTTTTTTTTCCAATTTAATATGCTAATAAGAGACTGTAATTTGCGTTCATTGATTATTAGTGGGTTTTTTTTTTTCATTTTTTTTTTCCGTTAATGTTTGTGACTTCCTTTCCATGAAATTGCATTTTAGTGGATTATTTTTACAGATTAGATATTTCTTTTCATTGCAGAGTGGGTTTTATGGACAGAGTTGTGAAATCTCTGAGCTAGTAGAGTTCAGTAATAAACTATGCATACCGTCGTTTCATTTTTATGTTAGTGCGAAGCAATCATGAATACTTAAGTAAACAGATAAAACTGTTCTAACCCCTTCTTTATGTTCAATAGGTATGGTTGTTTTATGTGACGCACCAGTAGAACCAAGTTACCAATAGTTTTGTTTTTTTAGTTTTTCATCCTCTTGATTGTTGACCATCTGTAACGAGCATTGCTACATAGTGTCAAGATGTTGGCGAGTCATCGTAGTGATACTCAAATACCTCATCTTATCATTGTTTCCGTTGCCTAATTGCTCAATCAGATTCAAATTGCATAACCCTTTATGAGTGGCTTTGATTTAAAAGAAAGGATGTTATTCTGTGAAGTCTGAGCATTCTGTTGTATGGTGTCAGCCCCTGCATGTTGGTTTCCTTGGAGACTTGGGAGGGAACTCAATAATTGTACGATGGTATCGTAGGAAGACAAACCTCCACCATGTAAGGCTTGATTTAGATGTCTCATGCCTGATCTCGGATGTTTTATCGTGGGTAGTCAGTATGTTGTTAGACTTAATTAACATTTGATTTTGTCCAGGTATGGGATACTATGATCATTGATTCTGCTTTGAAGGAATTCTATAACTCGGATCTCACATACATGATTCAAATTATTCAACAAAATATTACGGTGTGTTTCTATTTTTCCTTGATAGTTCTATTTCACAGCCATCTCAACCCCGACGAAAAATTTACATAGAAATGATATAGTGAAATATCAGAAACGATTCATCGAACATGCTGTTTTTGGTTGCTCTAGGCTTGCATGTAGTCAATTAAAAGTAAAATAATCAAACGTTTGGACATGTGATTTATTTAACTCACATCATAGAAAAAAGATGGTAAGTGTACTTTATCGACGACAGTCTTTCTTGACTTCTCGTATCCTAGGATTCAGATATCTTAGGCTTTCTTTTATGTATTTGATTCAGACATACTATTGACCAATAAAATTGATCAATTTTCAGCTATACTGTTTTAGTAGTTTGTACTAAACAATAAATATTATTGATTACCGTGCTATGTAACTCTCCAACCTGTTATTTGTCGCTTCAAAACATCTCTACTTGTTTTCTTTCTGTAGAACAATTGGTCAAATTATGCGTCTTCATGGGGACTTTGCACAAATAACCACACTGCTTGTCCAGATCCGTGAGTTCATCTTCTTTAGTGTGCTCTATTCAATGCATACCTGATACTGTTTTCTCGCTGACAGGCTGACTTGAGATGCTCGGTTAGTCGGTTAATTGCATAACTTTGTATGCCGTTGATTATTTTTTTTGCTGGGAAAAACCAAGCCCAGCACGGGTGCGAAAAAAAATTTGGGCCCCATGTCAAGTGGACCCCACATGTGGGGTTCACATTTTATTTCAACCTGACTAGCACTGTTCTTTGTGTTAGCATTCGATCTTTTAGACACATGATTAACTCCCCAACGGATCTTCAGGTACGCCTCAGAAAGCATTAGTTTGTCATGCAATTTCGCTTACAAGAATGCTACACCGGGAAGCACACTTGGAGGTATATTCCCTCGAATGGAAGATGAGTAGAAATAAGATATGCCGTTATGCTGTTATTATTTCTTCTTGATCTGCGATTCCTATTAAATATGTAAAAAGATTACAAGAAATCATCTTCCAATTATTGCACATGGCCAACTCAACTGTCCATGTTACGTAATTAGGTAATTAGAAGCCATAATTGAAGCAACGTATTAAGTGGCCAAGTCATGCAAATGATTCTCTAGTAGTATTTTTATTTCTTCACGTGATCTCTTTCCTATCTGAATTTATATTTAGTAAAGAGCAATTTCTGTTCCATATTTTACCTTATAATTGTCCGCTCTATTTGTAGATGAATACTTCCTTTCTCGGCTTCCCGTTGTAGAGAAGAGGCTAGCTCAAGGTGGGGTCCGCTTAGCCGCAACCCTCAACCGGATCTTCTCTTCCGAAGCAAAAGTAGCAGAGGCAAGAAGATAGGAGGATCAAAGAGAAAGCGTGGGGCCCGCCGATTTGGTTATCTGTTTATGTAGCTTATAGTCTCCCATAAGCAAAGATCTCAACCAATGGTCATCTTATTTTCCAAGTTGTCAACACTTTTAAGATAAGGAAAAAGAAATGTACAATTTGTTATTGATCCCAATTGACTTCAACTCAATTAATAAATTGTTGATACCAACCATTATTCCAGAATATACCCTATATTGCTTGAGTTATAAGTTTACAAAATGAATATATAATAGTGGATAGAACATGAAACTTAAAATAGTGGAAATGTCAAACTTGCACTCAACATCTAAAGAGTTTATATATCTGCAACGACTCCTCGTTGTCTTTAAACATCTACATTCGAGAACAAAATTCTGTAGATGATCAAGAGAGAGGACAGAGAAAAATAAAATTAAGAGTCGATGTTGCCATCAAGGGAAAGACTTGTTCCTTTAGGGTTTGTTTTGTTTTTCGGTTTTGCCTCCGTTGTAGTTCCGGGGGCTCATGGCTGGAGCAAAGAGGGTCACGCTATGACATGTCGTATTGCCCAGGTAAAATTTTTCCATTTCCTCCGGGGAAGTGGAAACTAGCATTGTTTCAATAGCTTTGCCCTCGAGGACAAATTTTTACTGCGTTATCGAGTTTTCCAACTTAAGTTAGATCAATCTATGACAGATAATTTTGTCAATGAAATACTAATCTTATCACACACTAGCAAGCAAAAAGATCTCTGGTCAACGTTTTTCCTATAAACTAGATTCTTGAAGGAAACTTTAGCTTGCTCTGTTAACTTTTATTTCAATTCAGCTAACGTGAGATTAGGGGAAAACAAAAAGAGATGAATGTTCAATTTTAGCGGGTATATGGGCTTAACAATAATAATAATAATAATAATAATAATAAATAGACAGAAGGATTTACCCTTGGATCACAGCAAGTTGCAAAAGAGCACATTGCATAATTAAGTAATCAGTGGAATCTAATATTTGAGCAGTCATTGCTGGAGCCAGAGGCAGCAGAAGCTGTGGAAAATCTATTGCCACATTATGTGAATGGAGATTTGTCAGCGCTCTGCGTGTGGCCCGACCAAATCCGCCATTGGTATAGATACCGTTGGACTAGTTCTCTTCACTTCATTGACACGCCGGACAATGCTTGTACCTTCGATTACTCGCGTAAGAAACCAGTGATGATTATTTGTGCATGGACATCGATTAATTTGCTTTCAAGTAACTGATTATCGCTGATAATTAATTACGACTATGATTTTTTGATATTTTTTTTTTTGGGTGTGTTAGGAGATTGCCATGATCCGAAAGGATTAGAGGACATGTGTGTTGCTGGTGCCATCCAGAATTTTACCTCTCAGCTTTCGCACTACCGAGAAGGGACCTCTGACCGTCGATGTAAGAAGCCCCCGACAATGTTCTTCGTTAGCAACTTACATATGTTGCTAAAAATTGTTGTTGAACTTATTACTTGTACTTAAATTATTGTGGTGATTATTTTTTTGTGTTTGCAGATAATATGACCGAGGCTTTGCTATTTCTGTCACACTTCATGGGAGATATCCACCAGGTATTCGCGCATGAAATATGTCGAAAATTCATAGATGAGATATTTTTCTTAAACGGAGGATTTCGTTAGGGTAATAAAATTGGTGAAGGGATGATGTTGAGTACAACCTGATAAGATCATTAAGTAGCAGAGCATAACGTGTTGCTTCTTCTGATCCAATTCTTTTCCAATTTTTAAGTAATTAAAACAATTACCACGTTTCATGCAACAAAATCTGATTTTTTTTAAAAAAAATTTCACAGAGAAACTAATAATTACGGTAAATATTGTAGAAATATCAAACTGGCCTTATTTTTGCATGTTCATGGGGACAATAATCCATGTGATAATGTCCTTGCTTTCCTCAGCCTATGCACGTCGGATTCACCACCGACGAAGGAGGAAACACCATCAATCTACGCTGGTTCAGACACAAATCGAATCTGCATCACGTAAGCCGCCTTTCTCCTTTTTACTCTCCAAGTACTTAATGATTATTTTACAAGAGAAAAAAGCGAATAGTAAGCCGAGTTCTTTTTCCTTTTTGCTAATGAGATTTTTGATCCAAATGCATAGGTGTGGGATAGGGAGATTGTACTGACAGCTCTAGCAGATTACTACGACAAGGATATAGAGCTTCTCCTACAAGACATTGAAGGAAATTTCACTGATGTAAGCAAGACCAATGCATAAGAAAAATATTTTTTGTATAAAATTGGATCAACTAATATTACTATAATTAAAATTTCAATTTCATTAATGAGTTCCCATTAACTGATTTCGGTGCGCGTTGTGCAGGGAATTTGGTCAGACGATGTCGCTTCGTGGAAACACTGTGACGATCTCGCTTCTTGCATAAACAAGTTAGTGTCCTCTATCAGTAGTGTTTTCCTTCCTTGTCTGAGACCATATCGGAAGAATTCTCAAATTTAGCTTCAATTTCGCTGATTTTTGCGTATAGGTATGCTGTTGAGAGCATAGACATAGCTTGCAAATGGGGTTACAAAGGCGTCGACCCTGGCGTAACTCTTTCTGGTAAATATTCAAAACCATGTACACAATCATGTAGTTTCATTCACAATATCGGCTTTTGCATCAGAGTTTTTGACAGATTCAAAGCAGAAATACCAACGCTCAAGTAATTTATTTGGTGCAAAAACTGTGATTTAGAACTCCGTTTCTCTGGCGAGCAATTCTTTTCACTTTTTGAAATGTGACAATTGCATGATTTTAACTACATTTTTTTTTTTTTATCTGTATTTGCAGATGAATACTTTAATTCCAGGATGCCGATTCTGATGAAGCGCATAGCTCAGGGTGGAGTGCGATTAGCCATGATTTTGAACAAGGTTTTCGGCGACTCTGAAGAAGGATTTGCAACACCAACTTAATAATTTGACAGAAATACAATGTAGATTATTATCTGGATATTAATCAAAAAGTGCTAATTAATCCTTTAGTAAAAGTGTAAAACCATGCCACTTCCAAAGTTTAGCTGGTTAGTTAATGTCTAGCATTGTTTAGTTATGTGACCATTATTCTCAATGACCATCCTTGTAATGCTTCTGGTTTTCAGTTAGTTCCCAAATGTTTGTACCTTGTAACAACACTTTTTTTTTACATTGAACTGTACTTGCAAATAAACAATTAATTCGTCTTAATAAGGTGGTTAAATTGCACAAAAATCTTGGCTGTATGTTTCCGCATTAAGCTTCGATAAACGTATACTTCATTTTCTCTTTTTCTTTTTTTTTTTTATCAAATCCAACGCAACCAAGCTAGCGACGTGGCAATAATAAAACTTTGCACAAATATTATTTAATCACATTTTTTTTACTTAGAATATTGGCCGAATATTTATTCTTTGGCTTTTAATAGGTCATCAGATTTGCCCTTAATTATGCAAGCATAGTAAAACCTCTATACATCTATAACGTCGGACCAAGAAAAAATATTAATTTAACGAAGTATTAATTTATTGATAAATTAATTAATTAATAATTTATTAAGGTATAAATATGCATTATATCTTAATTGTTTTACAAGTTATTATTATAATTTAATTATTTTTTAACTAAATAAATTCACGACAATATTAAATTTGAGGAAGAACAAATAATATCACATATATATTTCGTGAATTCTTCTTAAAAATGATCAGTTTATATATCTGATGGGTCCTAAAAAAATTTAATAGTAATGCATTATCTTATGTAGCTATTGAATTATTAATTAGCACCCTCGGATTGGAAAAAAATATTATTTAACTGAGGTTATTAATTTATCAAAGTATTACAATATTTTGCTTTAGTCCCTCTAATAATAGTAGGTTTTGATAGAAAACTTATATGATCAACATATGGTGGAGTGGATGGTAAATGGATATTTTTATTACTTGTTCATTTTTACATGGATATATTCAAAATTGAAAAAATAGTGCTAGACGTACTATATTTTAATAATTTTTTAAATATTATTTTACGTTATACAAGAGGTCTCATATCGTAATTAATTAATCGATGTTTAACTGATAATTTAAAAGATATTACAGTCAACATATAAAAATATAATCATCCATTACGCACGATGTTATAAAATATTTGATTTAGACAAAGGTATATATATTATCGGTCAATTCATATTAATCCACGCGTTAAATTATAAATTTGCATTTTTCAATTAAAGCTAAGAATTATAGTTTTTAAGTCTAAAAACAACAAAAATAAAGTATTTTTCTAGAAGGTCTTAATTAGGTAATATTTCTTGCCTTCAAGTTCCTATTTTTGTTGAGCCGGCTTGAACGTGCACTTTGACTCAACATGGCTACACGCCAAGACCGGTCAGTGATGTCTTAATCTCAAGTTTTATGGTTAGAAAACAAATCAACGGTGGTTGCTGGTTAGAGGTTCTCGAAAAAGTCCAAGGAAGAAGAAAAATTAGCGGTGGAGTTTTGTTTTTTTTTTTTAAGGGAAAAAAAAGTACACAAGAAACAAAAAAAAAAAAAGGTATTATTTAGTGGGCTCTAAGATTGGGGGAAACAAAATAAATATTGATATAATTTAAATAATGACCTGAATTAATGTGTTATTAATAATCTGTGTCTTAAATAATAGGTTCTTTTAATTTCTAGTAAGATTAATTTTACGTTTGATCCATGAATTTTGGGATCAGTTTCACTTTACCTTTTAAATTTCAAAACATTAAATCATTTCTCCTTTATATTCAATATTTTGTCAAACTGCAACTTCCGACAAATATTAGACGAAAAATCCTCATCTGCATGTGGTGTTATTAGAGAGGGCATATTGGTAAAATTGTAATATTGGTCTATTGCGACTTTTTTTTTTCCAGTTGTAAAAACAAGTGAAGTATTTTGTTTAGATTTTGAGATTTTTGTTTTAATTTGCGCGGTTAATGTTTATTCTTTTATTCATATTTAGGATTTTTTTTTTCATTTAAATCTTGTTACATTAAAATACAACTACCCACATCAATTCAAGAGCAAAACAATAATTTCAACTTTTCACTAATCTCAAAGCACTTAAAAACACAAATATTAGGCACTTGCTGTCAAATATTTGACAGAATAAACAATCTTACAAAATTCCATAGTTAAAGGGGAACATACCCAATATTTTAAAATCGGAGAAATTTTACAAAACTACATAAATAAATAAGAACGGACCTAATATTTTGAAATTTAAGAGGCATAGTGAACTGACCCCAAAGTTCAGGAGGCAAACGTAAAATTAACTTTTTCTATTATTTTTATAGTGACATAGTGCGAGTAGAAATTAAAAAAACAACATAAAAACGTAGATATTAATAGTGTATAAAAAAAAAAAAAGAGGTGCTTTTAAAATTTTCCAAAAATATTAATGAAAGTTGAAGCAATTGACAAATTTGAATTTTAGTAATAAACTTATTTCTAATTATGAGTTAATTAATCATTGGAGAATAAATGTAGAATCTTAGGGTATGTTTGGTTGGGTGGATGGAGAGTAGGAAGGAGAGAGAGTATTGGAAGGATGGAGAGTGTGAAGGATGGAGAGGATTATAATAATCCTTGAAGTTGTTTGGTTGGAAGGAAGGAGAGATGAGTGGATTGATAATAATTATTTGTAAAATGACTATATTGTCCATTTTAATATTTGTTATTAATTATATTCAAGGGTAAAATAGACTTTTTGTTGAGAAAATAGGAGAGAGGAGTTGCATCCTTCCACTTATGGAAGGATGCAATTTTGTGGGCCCGGGTGGATTTGCTCCCCCCCAACCCCTCTCCCTCCCCCCTCCATTCCTCCCAACCAAACAAATATATTCCTCCTCTCCCTCATTCTCTCCATCCTCCCACCTCCCCCTCCACCCAAACAAACACACCCTTAATCATATTTTGAAGATAATCTCAATATTGTATGAGTATTAGGCTCTAATAAGTGCTGATCCCACATTGATGACACCTCCATAAGGAGGGATTTAGGAGATCTTGTAATTAATGATTATTTTTATTCCAAAGAACATTTGATTCCTCGAATTTATACAGTCGTGGCCCTCAATTTCGAGTACCATAGTTACTCGCGCCATGTCAAATTTATGCGTCATTGCTAAATTTTGATATTTTAACATAAAAAATATTAAATAACGACGCAAATGTTATATATGATGTCAAATTTGATACAAAGTACCAAAATATCAAATATTTAGTATTAAAAATGAGTATTGATTGATTAACTTTTGAATCAGGGTGGAGCTAGGATTTTTCTTGAGGAGGACCATAAGATAGAAGTAATACGAAATATGAAAATAATTAACTCAATGTAGTATATTACAATTGTGTTGAGGGGGACATATGAAGAAAGACTACATGTAATTTTTTCTTAATCACAAAACTTATCTACAATATAGTAAAAGGTAAAAAATTTCAAGGGGGCATATTCTCAAGTAGCTCCACCCATATTTTGAATAATCATTAAAAATTAATATTATATTTAAAAAATTTCCTCCTTCAATGTGGCATATTTAGCTAATTCACCGACAAAAATATCAATTACACAATGCTTCATGTCTGTAATATTGTTACACTGAATATGAGAGCACGAAGCATTATCAAAAGACTCTTAAAAATAATTAAAAACATATGATACATCACCCTCACCCGTCACAACTCACAATACATCCGACTCTTAAATTTCTTTAGCATATTACCATACAAGCCCTATGTCTCCTAAATTACCTCTAATTCAAGTGCCATAACACACGAGTACAATGAACCAAAATATGTGAAAAAAATAAAAAATAAAAAAATAAAAAGACTAATGAACTTTGACTCTTTTGCAATTGGAATTCCAAACTCACGGCAGCCCTTGCACAGGATACAGCTGGGCCACAGACCAAATCAAATCAAACCCTAATTCAATGGTTAAAAAGAAAATATATCTCTTAAAAAGTCTATTTTACCCTTTAACTTTCTCAACACAAAATGTCCCTATAAAGGGTACTATTGTCCTTACATCACTAAGTAGACAATTAGGAATTGCTTTTGAGTGTATTTTTTTGCACATTTCGGTTTCTTTGAGTTTCCATTTGGAATTTGGCAACCAAGCAAAGCATATACGGAATCAATATAACACTTCTTTCCTCGAAATTTGGAAATTTTAATTTGTTCTTATTATAATACTTTATTAATGTGGCATTTCCCTCAAATCTCAACAAACTTTTCTTGAGTCGCAAGTCGCTCGTGGACGTCTATGATTTTTCTCTCTCTTCCTAACATTATTAATTACACATTTAACACAAAATACACATTTCCATTCATAACTCGTTAGTTAATAGTTTGGTTCGATATTAGCGAATATAAGAGTAGAGAGAAAAAAAAAAAAAAACCAACACACACACACACCACTAATATCACACCAGCTTTTGTCCTACTTTGGACATACAATTCGAAGAACCAGAGAAAGATATTCGAGACTCACAAAAGTAACAATTTTAACCTTTCATGTTCATTTCGGTTTTTTTTTATATTTATTTTTTAATTTATTTCTTGGTAAGATCTCAGGATCTGATATGAACACGCATTTTTATATTTATGTTTTGGTATTTCACGTTTGTTTCACTAATTTCCTATAGCTTTTCCTTTCTAGTTTCTATTATTGAATATCTTCGACATTGTTTTTCCAGGCACGGTTTGTATTGTTTTTATCAACACAAATCGCTTTACAAATCACTACAAAAATTTCAATCTTTTTCGTCTTTCTTTCTTCGCTTCATAGAAGTTTACTATGAGCTTTCTCTTTGTGTCTTCCATTAGGTTATGATTAAATCAAGGTTTTTTTATTGTTTTATTAATTTTTGACCTTCCCTTTTTGTCATCGTCTCCAAGATTTTTGGAGTTCTCATGTCCACAGTCTCTATATATATATATATACACAACTCTCTATTTTCAATCTTCCTATACATAGTTTTCCTAATTCGCTTTTTTTTTTTTTTTTTGAAGTATCACAGATTGTAGTAGCTTAATTTTGCTTCAATATACAAGAAAGCACTAAAGCTCTGAAAATGGCATTGGCAAGAATAAGTAGAAGTACTATAAGAAGATCCGAAGGCACAATCAAGAGCATTTCAAATGAGAGCTTCACAACGCACAAAATATTCTCTCCCTCTCTGGCGAATCCCGGCTTTTCTTACCTTTCGGGCATCCGAAAGGCGAATCCTCGCTCGAGTTTGTGGAGCAGAGGAATCAGCGTGGCCCCGCATTGCCGAAACGCCGTGGCGGAGAGGATCGTGGAGGACTCGGACGTGGAGCATGAGGAAATCCGATACCCGACGCTGGAGGCGACGAGGCCAAGCGAGAAGCCGAGGGTGGTTGTCCTCGGCACGGGCTGGGCCGCGTGTAGATTCCTCAAAGGGCTCGACACAAAGGCGTATGATGTGGTGTGCATTTCGCCGAGGAACCACATGGTGTTCACCCCTTTGCTTGCCTCGACTTGTGTCGGGACGTTGGAGTTTCGCTCGGTGGCTGAGCCCGTCAGTCAGATCCAATCCGCGCTCTCTACCGATCCCAATTCGCACTTTTACTTGGCTACCTGCAGTGGCGTCGACACAGACAAACACGAGGTTGATGTTAGAGAAAATGCTATTTAGCTCAATTGATGCTCGGCTCAACCAGTGTTAAAGGTAGGTCCTACGCATGTAGGGCCTACCTTTACGTGAAGATTGAGCCGAGCATTATTGAGGTCATAAAAAATAAGTACTTTTGTTTGAGCTAAACAAGTGAAGTTGCCATAGAGTGCTGATCATCAAGCTATGTGTTTGCTTTTGCAGGTCTATTGTGAAACGGTTAGCAAAGGCGGATTGTCTCGCGAGCCTTACCGGTTCAAAGTCGCGTATGACAAGCTCGTCATCGCTGCCGGGGCTGAGCCCTTGACGTTTGGTATCAAAGGCGTGAAGGAACACGCCTTTTTCCTTCGCGAGGTTAATCATGCCCAAGAAATTCGGAAGAAGCTCCTCTTGAACCTAATGCTCTGTGAAAATCCAGGTAAATGGCTATTGAAAGAAGAAAAAAAAAATACTATATTTTGTAATTACTAGACCTATAATTTTGGAGTTGGAATTTGTTACTACAGGAATTTCAGAGGAAGAAAAGAAGAGGCTTCTACATTGTGTTGTCATTGGAGGAGGTCCCACAGGGGTTGAATTCAGTGGTGAATTGAGTGATTTTATAATGAGAGATGTTCGTGATAGGTACACTCATGTTAAGGACTATGTCAAAGTGACACTTATTGAGGTAATCTTGGATGTCAATGAATTGAAATTAGTCCATCACAGAAGAGGAACTATGTATGAAATGATTATTTGCTATTTGTCTTTTAACAGGCAAATGAAATCTTGTCTTCTTTTGATGTTGGGCTAAGGCAATATGCAACAAACCACTTGACCAAAGTAAGTTGATCACATGGTTGGTGTGTCTGATTTCTCAGAGATCTATTGGTTTGGACTGAATAATGACATGTTTGTGAGTGTTTCTTAGTCTGGTGTTCGCTTAATGCGCGGCGTTGTGAAAGAGGTTCATCCCGGAAAGATCGTCCTTAACGATGGAACCGATGTGCCCTATGGCCTGCTGGTGTGGTCCACTGGTGTAGGACCATCAAACTTTGTGAAATCTCTTGATCTCCCCAAGTCCGGCGGTGGAAGGTAAAAATCACATTCGCGAGCATGAAATTTTCGGTCCTTTCAAGTAATTTGATGAACTTTCAATCTATTAAGGATTGACAGGAATTGATTAACTCTCTGTTGAATGGCAAAAGGATTGGTGTGGACGAGTGGTTGCGCGTTCCTTCTGTCGAAGATGTGTTTGCGCTTGGAGATTGCGCTGGTTTTCTTGAACAGACGGGACGGCCTGTGCTTCCGGCTTTGGCTCAGGTTAGTGCTTTTCCTTCTCTTCCTCTGCATATTCTACATTTGCAATACACAAGCAACATTGCTGTCTAACAAATTTAAGGCTTAGAGAAGAGTTTTCAATGTGGCAAATTCGGAGAATGGATTTTGAGAGACCTACTTTTACCTTGACAATAGCCGTTAACTCTTTTTAAAACATGAGAAGACTCAAAACTATACAATTTCAAAGTGTAGCACTTCCAATTTTTTTTTTTTTGTCTTAACCAATTTCGATCTGTTTTCAACTCTGAGCAGGTCGCGGAACGACAGGGTAAATTTCTGGTGGAGTTGTTTAACAAAATGGGGAAGCAAAACGGAGGAAAGGCGTTAAAGGCTAAAGACATCCCTCTCGGGGACCCTTTCGTGTACAAACACCTTGGAAGCATGGCTTCCGTTGGCCGCTACAAGGCGTTAGTTGATTTGCGCCAGTCCAAGGTAATTCATGCCGCGCATAAAAATTATTATGTGACAATTCTGATACACTATCATATGTTTTAATACAATGGGTTACGACCTTTCAGGACGCGAAAGGCATATCCCATGCCGGGTTCGTAAGCTGGCTGATCTGGCGCTCCGCTTACCTTACGCGTGTCGTCAGCTGGAGGAACAGGTTCTACGTGGCAGTGAATTGGGCAACGACGCTCGTCTTCGGCAGAGACAACTCCAGAATTGGTTAGACAGAGAGCACTACATTAGCTTCTTGTTACAATTTAGCTACACAAGGGTTATTTTATTGGTTTCCAAGAAGTGGAGTTCTTGGGTTCTGGTCTCTTGATTTGTTGTTTAATTCACTTCAGTATTTGACCTGGTAGACTACTTAGTCTTCTGGAAAATTGTTATGTAAATTGAAACTTTTTGGGCATGAATTGGAAATGAAAAAAAAAAAAAAGATGCATTTTGATGCACCAAATCACCACACAAAATTTTATAGATAACTCATTTTCATACATGTCCAATGGGATTGTGTGTCTGTTGGTGTTAGACTGTTGGTGAAAAATATACCCTTCTCATATTTGTTACATAATTTTGGCCTTTCAAGATTTCTCTTAAACCATACAACATGAAAATAGAGTTCTTTGATCTTCACAAAAGATAAAAAGGCCTGAAGAATAAACACAACTAGAAATTCACATTCTCAACCAAACAAAACTTTTACACAAAAAAAAAAAAAAAAAATGAAACTGGGCATTATGCTAAAACGATCTCCATGGACAACTAGAAATTCACATTCTCAACCAAACAAAACTTTTACACACCAAAAAAAAAAAAAAAAAAAAAAAAAGAAAGAAAGAAACTGGGCATTATACTAAAACGATCTCAACCCAGATCCTAATAATGATACAAAACACACACTGGAATTTTCATAAGCTGACAAGAAAATAGATGAACACTTGGGAAATTCCAATCACCTAAAACTACAAAAATTTGACTAGCTAGTTTCAACTAGAACAAAAATTTGACTAGCTAGTTTCAACTACAACAAAAAAAACACCCCAATTTTCATTTTCCTTTTATTCTTTCTTCTGAGAACTAAGCAAGTTCAGCACCAACACAGCGAGTATGGAGCGAGAAGATTGAAGAGAAAGAGTGAATCAGAACCGTCAAAGCAGACACCTTGACCTGACCCCTCTTGGGGATCAGACGGCCAGACATCTTCCCAGACAAGTCCCTCTTATCACCAGCCATGAATTCTTTAGGTTTTTCTGGGATCAAAATGAGATCTTATCTTATAACTCAAAACAAGAAATGGAAATGTAAGAGTTTGGAGGATTTTGAAAGAAGTGAGTGATTTGAGTGCTGTGTATTGTCAAGTGTTGGTATTTATATATATGTAGGACTCAAAAAGGAGTTGTTAGACCTGCCCTTTTAATTTTTAGCTTTAACTAAAAATGTTTTTGTTTTTTGTTTTTTGTTTTTGATAATTATTGCTCATAGATTTTGACATGCTGTTGTGTTGTCGATCTTGACCTTCCAGGATCCAACTGGCTTGTTCAGTGTGTTCACACTTCTTTTTCCCTTGTTTTTATTGTTCTAAGAGATGGTCCAATTTTTATTTTTATTTGTTTATTTTTAATGTCCCCTTCAAGTCCTTTTCTAGTTAATTTATGATTCAACTTTCAAGTCCTTTGTCATTTATTATTATTATTATTATTTTTGCTGAAACATTTATTATTATTATTATTAATTGGATTAGGAATTGCCGAATTTGTATCCTATCATGGGTGGTCATTAAAGTGGTCATATAGGATTTTATTTGGATCTTTATAATTCAGGTTCTATATAGAATACTTCTTCTGGAATTCAGGTTCTATATAGAATTATAGATATTGGCATATGGATTTATTCTAAAGGTGAGAAGAGCTTTTTCCATATGCACACTTTTAATAATAATTGAACCCTTGAACTTTTTTTTTTTTAGCTGAATATTGAACCCTTGACCTTGAAGTTAGTAAAAGGGAAAAATCAAATTAGAGTCTTCTACCACTTTAGTTTAAGACTTTTTAGTCATAGAATTGATTCTTCTAACAAACAATATGTAGTTTGTTTTTAAAAAAAAAAAAAGAAGATATATATATACTACTAGTAAACTTAGTCGTACTATATATATATATATATATATATATATATATATATATATAGGCACTGCAAGAAATACATGTAGCATTGGAACATCATGTACGCTATTCTTGGGTTTGCCTTGTTATAATTACACTCAATTATCTTTGTTCTCCTCAAATAAAAATAAAAATAAACAAAGAATAGGGTTTCTTTTTAGGAATTTTTTTTTAAGTACAGCAGTTGTATTTGTAAGTAAAATAACAATTAAAAAAAAATAAAAAAGCTAAGTTATCGTAGTAAAGTATCTTAAATGCATTCCAAATTTGTTTCTATCATTATTTTACTTTATTATGAATCAGTATACCGATTATAATGAACAAAAAAAAAAAAAAAAGACTCAGCTCTTGGGTATGGATAAGCATGCAAATCCGGTCATAGCCGACCGACCGGAAAAATTTGAACGATAATTAACCGGTTAATTAACCGGTGTTAATCGGTTGAAATTTCCGGTTATTAACCGGTTATTAACACCCCCGACGACGGCCCGGCTTGTCTGTGCACTTGTTCGTCGTATAACACCCCCGACGACGGCCCGGCTTGGCCAGCCGCACCCTCGGCTGGCAGAGGAAGCCCGTTGTCCAATTTAACACATCTGTCAATGTGATAATGGAGGTGGCTAGTCCCTCGATGTGATTCGGCCCTATATTGTTTCTCGCAACCCTTACAGGTGGCCCACACCTTGATGCTGCCGTCTGATTGCCGTTCTTCTGTTCGCGTCATACTGCGCCAAACATCAGACTTCCGTCTCTTCCCACGCGTAGGTCGGGCGCCGACTTCGTTGTTATCGTCGTCATTGCCCCCGGCATGTCCAGCGGCGGGAGCGGCCGATGGTTGAGCTGGCGATTGCGGAGCCGGCGGCGGACGTATCTGAACGGTCGGGACAGGCGGCGGACCGGTGTGGGCCGGAACCGGGAAACTGAAGTCCATTGGCGGCGGCCTAAATTGCGGTCTCCCGCCCGCAAATTGCTCAAAGGAAGGGATCTGGTAGTTATCGGCAGAAGGAGGCCGATGTGACGAGCTACTTGCCTGGCCCGCTTGTCGGCCTAGCTGCAGACTAGTAGATGGAGCATACAATCTGGTCTCCGCACGGTCCAGGACGCTATCCGTGTAGTCGGGCAACGGCCTTGGTGGGCCACCAAATAAATAAGTGCTCTGCTGTTGCATCGCCTCAATCCATGGATCTTGGACTTGTGTTTGGCTAATGTGTGTACCCTGAGTCTCGTCGTCGCTGTAGGCGGCCTGCGAGTCTTCGTACGGATACGCCATGTCGCTAAATTTATAGCAAATAAAATAAAAAAATGTGTTACTATTTAATAAAATAAATAAATTAATAATTACTGATTTCATGAATAACCGGATTAATAACAAATGCAACTAACAATTTAAGTCACAATTTAACTAACACTATTATAAGTTATATAACTAATATTAAAAAGTTAGTTATTTGACTAACAATTTAACCAAGGGTCTAAAAAATATTTTTAAAAATTATCATAACTAACAATGGAACTAATTTAAGTATAATGAGATAAATAAAGTACCAAATACTAAATTAGCGTCTCCTAATATAAGTATAATGAGATAAATTAAATAAAATATAATAATTTAATATATCATTAATTTAACTATAACGAGATAAATAAAATAAAAAATAACAACTACAAATTTAATAACTAGTAATTTAACTATAATTAAAAAAAATAACAAGTTAACAACTACTAATTTAATAACTAGTAATTTAACTATAATCAAAAAAATCAAAAACAAAATAACAACTACTAATTTAATAACTAGTAATTTAACTATAATCAAAAAAATAAAATAACAAGTTCTTAAATAACAACTACAAATTTAATAATTAGTGATTTAACTATAATAAAAAAATTAAAAAAACAAGTTAACAACTACAAATTTAATAACTAGTGATTTAACTATAATAAAAAAATTAAAAAAACAAGTTAACAACTACAAATTTAATAACTAATAATTTAACTATAATCACTAAAATAAAAAAACAAGTTAACAACTACAAATTTAATAACTAATAATTTAACTATAATCACTAAAATAAAAAAATAAGTTAACAACTACAAATTTAATAACTAATAATTTAGCTATAATCAAAAAAATAAAAAACAAAATGAAAACTACAAATTTAATAACTAATAATTTAACTATAATCAAAAAAATAAAAAACAAAATGACAACTACAAATTTAATAACTAATAATTTAACTATAATAAAAAAAATAAAAAACAAAATAACAACTACTAATTTAATAACTAATAATTTAACTATAATCAAAAAAATAAAAAATAAAATAACAACTACTAATTTAATAACTAATAATTTAACTATAATCAAAAAAATAAAATAACAAGTTAACAACTACTAATTTAATAACTAATAATTTAACTATAATAAAAAAAATAAAATAACAAGTTCTTAAATAACAACAACTAATTTAAGTATAATGAAATAAATAAAATAAGAAATAATTTATTTAACATTAATAACTATTAATTTAACTAAACAAATAAATCAAGTAACAACTACTAATTTTAATAATCAAATAAATAAAGTAAAAAGTAGTAAATTTAGAAAAGAAAAAAATAAACCGTTTGTAACTAATCATAAAACAATATTGCACTAAATATTATATTATGAAAATAAACTAACAAAATATGATAAAAAAATAAGAAAATTTACATACGGGCAAAATATATAACTAATTATAAAACTAATTTAGTTATTAATTATTAATAAATAGTAACACTTAAAATTAAAAATTCCAGCAAAACTTACATATTGCAGAATATGAAGCCGGCCGGCACAATCAAAGACTTGCAAAGCTGAGAATGAAGTGGAGGTCTACTGAGAATGAAAAAATATTTTTTGCTGAAGACAATGTGTTTCGGTGGAGAATGAAGTGAAGAAGCGAAGAGTGAAGATTGAGATTTTATAGAAAAAAATTAACATTCATACACTACACTGTACATTCACGGACGGGGTCAAACACACTGCACCTCACTGCGCACCTCACCAGTTACCACTGCACGTCTGCATTTAACTGCTCCACGCTGCACACCACGCTGCACACCACGCTACCTCACTGCACCTCACTGCTGCACACTGCGCACACTCTGCACCTCACTGCACACTTGCACCACTTCACTTTTGAAAAGGAAAAAGACAAAAAAAAATTTCGACCATGACTAAAAAAGGTTGTAACAGTTCGGTTGAAATCCGGTTGAAATCCGGTTGAAATATTGATTTCGAAAAAAACCGGAAATCCGGTTATTAACCGGATTTTCACCGAAAAATTCCGGTGGAGGAGTTAACCGGTCGGTTAACCGATTCGGATTTGCATGCTTAGGTATGGAGATAGGAAGGCTTTTTTCTATAATTTGCTTTTAGCTCAAAAAAAGGAAAAGGCAATCTTATCTTAGGGTTAAGTTTATCCAAATTGCTTTTAAGTCATTATCAACTTTTCTTTTGGTAAAGGGACATTTTATTCGGCCTTCTTGCCTTTTGCATAAAAAACACGTGCTACACTTTTTTTTTTTCTTTTCTTTTGCTGCAATTTTGTTCCCACTACGTGAAGAGTCGTAATGACTACTGTGTTGTCATGATTATAGGTAATAGATGGAGCCCAAAAAAGAAAAAATAAATAAAAGAAAGAGAGAGAGAGAGAGAGAGAGAGAGAGAGAGAGGCTGAGAGCAGAGAAAAGAAAGGTACAAGGAAATGAATGAATCAAGTCGCGTTCTTTTTCTTTCTTTTTTCTTTCTTTTCTTCTTTTTCTGGAAGGGACAAGGAGTTATTGATTCCACGTAATGTGAACATATTATTTTATTATTGTCATCTTGTGTTTAGGAAAAATTTAGATTCGGTCTCATAACTCGATTAAATAATTAAGGGCTGCTGGAGTTTAACTGTTAATATGTTATTAATTAAAAGACTGGATCTGCATGGATTGCTTTAAATATGAAAGAAAAAGGGTGAGTTTCAAAATTCTGTCTATTAACATTCTTAAAAACTCTCCAACACAAGATTTATATGTATGATCTCTTTCTAACAAGTGTAAATGTTGTTATATAAACTTCTAATAGCTTTCCAATAGCAAATTGAGCACATTCCAGTATTTTTGAGATTTTTCAATATTTAACCAAATTTTCGACTAATTTTTTAAGATTTAACCATAATTTCATGAAAATAAGAATTTAGCCGTAACATAACATACGTGTAACATAATATGTTACGTGTAACATGATATGTATGTTACATATGTAATATACGTGTATTATATTTATGCTATACGTGTAACATATTAGTCTGTAACAGCTAAATCTTTAATTTTATAAAATCATGGCTAAATCCTTCAAACTTTACTTTTAAAATGACTAATTTCTTAACTGATCTAGTATTTTCAAAAATCTTTGAATTTAAGCTAAATTTAAGCTAGTTCTTGTGTTGTCATAACAATTTTTTTTAAGAAAATACCCAACTTACCCGTCAATTACTTTAATATCCCAAATTCTTTTCTTCTTCTCTATTCACCACAACCACAAATTGTTAAAAAAAAAAAGCCCTTTTTTCATTTTTTTTCTTCTCTAAATTGAAGAAAACATAGATCTAAGAAACACAACCACGAAATCAACACAAAAACCACAAAATCCAAACTTCGAACACCTAAATAATAATTAAAAAAAATAAAAACCCTAGCACCCCAACACCGCCGTGACTGCCCGAACGCCACCTCGACCATCCCAACGCCACCTTTAAAATTCTGTGGGTTGGTATCCTACTGTTGGCCCAAATAGTTCATGAAAATTTGAATTGGCAATCTTATAACCAATTCAATTCCTTGTAAATTATTTGGTCTGAATATTCTATAGCATTGATCTTAATATTTTATCGCAAAGAACGATTTTGAATGATTTAATTAACTCTTTTTTTAAGTATAAATCAACAGTAAACTTTTGAAAAATAATAATGTTGATACAAATGTAACATAAACTACAACAACAATTCAGCAATTTTTGACAATATTCTTTCTAAAATAAAACTTGGCATAATGATACACTAAAATAATGCAAAAGTTACATCATCCCAAATGACTTTAGAAAACGCCAATGTTTCGGTCTAATATTTTCCAGTGAAGCAATAAAGAGTGACCAAAGTATGTACGAAAGTTTGTGTTTGTATCACTTTCTGGATCTGTGGTCTCTTTGAATTGTGTAGTCAAAAGTCTTGCAACTTGTGTACATATATTTATTTATTATTTTTTTTGCTGACACGTATGTAAATGTGAACAAATCAAAAGAAATTGCGATTTTTTTCAATGAGCATATTCTAGAAAAAAAAAAAAAAAAAAAACAGTCTTGACCGTTGACCAAGTTGACCTTATCAGCTGTCTCCACGTAGGAGCTACATTCCTGAATTTGTTTATCAACTTTGATTCGCTTTAATTACTTGGGATGGGTCAGAATCTGTTAATGGATAACGGATAATCCGTTACCGTTACCGTTAATTCCGGTAACTATTAACTATTACCGGACCAAAACGGTAAACGGTTAATTTAAAAAAATTCATTACCGGACCGTTAATTGGTGTTTTTTTTTTTAATAAAAGGACAACCGTTAGATTGAAATCCAACGGCTAGGAAGCGCCTCCATCCAACTTAGAGGGGAAAAAAAAAATAAAGGTCATTTTGACCATTGGTGGCCATAGGCGAACCCCCCCTCCCCCCCCCAAATTTTCAAATTCAAACACATTTCTCTTCTTCTCCGTCTTCTAATTCTTCTTAAATCATCAAAAAATTCCGAAAAATTTCTCAAAAATTCCAAAAAAGTCATAAATATTATATAATAATTTATAATATATTAATTTATAAATTTATAAAATTATAAGGTTATTAATTATTTATTTACACAATATTAGAAATTATGGCTTACGAGCGCACTTCAACTTCTCGTCCTCGCCGGCGTTAGATGCGGGAATCCGAATTTCCTGAGTTCACAGACCCGGGAGATGAAATGGATTTGAACGCATCACCGAATATGTTACATTTGCAAGCGTTACTCGATCAACCGTTAGGTGAGAGTTCAAGCATGATTGGTGGTGATTATAATTATGATTTTTCTCTTGCTCCTCCTCCTCCCCCTCATCTTTCTCATTTCCATGAAGAGCCGGCCACGTACATAGACGATTCACAATGTCCGACAGAGGAGGAGGAAGAGGAGGAGGAGGAGGATGAGGAAATGCCGGCATCAACGGCGAATCCGTCGTCATCGGTGTCTCCTCGGAGGAAGAAACTACGGTCCGAGATATGGTAGCATTTTGATCATGCTTACGAGTTGGCAGCGGATGGCACACAAATCTGCTGGGTATGGTGTAAATTATGTCGAAGGAGATTCAACGTGAACTCCACGACGGGTACAACAGCACTAACAAATCACCATAGGAAGTGCCAAGCTGAACATGATCGTCTAGCAGCGGCGGCAGCGACAGGAGCGGGAGCTGTCGGCATCCCAACACACGTTGGCCCTTCCTCCCAGGTAAGTAGTTTCGACTCCCAAGCACATAGGGAAGCATTAGTAAAATACATTGTAGGTGTGGATATACCAATTAGTTTATGAGAACACCCATCCCACATTGAATATATTAGGAGTTTAGTTCCAGACTATCAACCTATCACTAAGAATACAATTAGGAGTGATTTAGAAAAATATTACAGAAAGAGACGGGCTGCTCTAGTTAAAGAATTAGAAAATGGAACATTTAACATTGCATTTACTTCTGATGTTTGGTAAGGTAGAGCTAGGGAAGATTACATCAGTGTAGTGATTCATTACATAGATAACGATTGGGTTTTAAACAAACGCATTATAGCTTTTTGTTTACTTGATGTTAGACACACATGAGTTAACATTATTCAGCGCATAGTTAACGTATTAGAGGATTATACTTTACAAAACCATATCATAGCATTCACAATCGACAACGCATCGGCCAACGATAGAGCCATAGACATATTGTGTCGATTAGTTAGCGGACACCATGACTCCTTGTTGCATCAAAGATGTGCATGCCACATCATTAACTTGATAGTCAAAGTCGGCCTTAAGAAGATAGAGAAGCTAATCCACCGGCTTCGAGATGCAATTTCGTATTTGAAATCTTCTAACGTCCGTATTGCTTCTTTTAGACATTAGTGCAGGCACAACTGTTTGCCACAGCGGATATTCTCATTGGATGTTCCAGTGCGATGGAAAAAAACATACTTGATGATCAAGAGTGTTCTTCCTTACAAACATGTGTTCACAGTGTGGATACATAATGAGCTTGGCACAGATACCCTCAAAGAGGACGATTGGAATATTTGAACAATTTTTCATTCGTTCCTTAAAACTTTTTATAACCATACCGTTAACTTATTTGATGTTTACACTCCTACAAGTAACATCGCTTTACATTCACTATTAGAGTTTACTGAAGCATTCTCGGCTAACAGAGAGCTTTCTTTGTGTAGTTGGCTGTGAGAAGAATGGAAGCAATCAATAAGAAGTATTGGGAGAACATCTCATACCTCTACAGCTTTGGTCTAATTTTAGACCTGCGTTGAAGGGTGGACAATTATTTGGAAGTCCTTAAAGTAATTGAAGAAAACATGAACCAGCCAGAAGGCACAACAGAAAGAATATGCATCGACGCGACGAAAAAGTTGTTAGCATTCTACAAGATGTACGAGGACGAGTTCAGAGGAGGAAAAACGCAACCGCCAGATGCCATACCAGCCCCACATCCTTCGCCAATGAAGTGCTCAATATCCAGACTTCAAGCTAGAAGGAACGCACAGCAAGCGAGTTCTTTGTCATCTTCATCTCCATTATTACAAAGTGCGAAAGTTCGTCGCTACCTCAACATATCTTGGGTAAATATGACGGAACAAGATTTCGACATTCTTTCAGTGGTGGAAATCACACGAGTCAATGTTCCTAATTCTCACGAGGTTTACCTAGGGCATCCTGGCCGTCCCCGTCTCACAGTGTTCACAGTGTGGATACATGTGTTCACAGTGTGGATACATAATGAGCTTGGCACAGATACCCTCAAAGAGGACGATTGGAATATTTGAACAATTTTTCATTCGTTCCTTAAAACTTTTTATAACCATACCGTTAACTTATTTGATGTTTACACTCCTACAAGTAACATCGCTTTACATTCACTATTAGAGTTTACTGAAGCATTCTCGGCTAACAGAGAGCTTTCTTTGTGTAGTTGGCTGTGAGAAGAATGGAAGCAATCAATAAGAAGTATTGGGAGAACATCTCATACCTCTACAGCTTTGGTCTAATTTTAGACCTGCGTTGAAGGGTGGACAATTATTTGGAAGTCCTTAAAGTAATTGAAGAAAACATGAACCAGCCAGAAGGCACAACAGAAAGAATATGCATCGACGCGACGAAAAAGTTGTTAGCATTCTACAAGATGTACGAGGACGAGTTCAGAGGAGGAGAAACGCAACCGCCAGATGCCATACCAGCCCCACATCCTTCGCCAATGAAGTGCTCAATATCCAGACTTCAAGCTAGAAGGAACGCACAGCAAGCGAGTTCTTTGTCATCTTCATCTCCATTATTACAAAGTGCGAAAGTTCGTCGCTACCTCAACATATCTTGGGTAAATATGACGGAACAAGATTTCGACATTCTTTCAGTGGTGGAAATCACACGAGTCAATGTTCCTAATTCTCACGAGGTTTACCTAGGGCATCCTGGCCGTCCCCGTCTCAACTGTGTCGTCGGAGTCTGCCTTTAGCTCCTGCGGTCGTTTTCTGGATGACAGACGGATATCACTTAAGTCCGATATGGTGGAGATGATAATGTTAGCGAAGGATTAGGATCAAGCGGCTCGACAACTACAAGAAAATGTCGCCAACACAGCTGAACTTGCCGACCATTTTGATAACTTTTATATGTAAACGATCCCGCCCCCGCCCCACCCCGCCCCCCCCCCCCCCCCCCCCCCCCCCCATTTAAAATGGCGGAATTTAATTTTGTAATAATGTTCATTTACTATAATAAAAGTTTTCATTTCATTTTATTCACTTTCATTTCATTTCATTATTGAATTTTTAAACTTTTTATTAAATGATAAATCAAAAAATTTTTGCAACAAAATAATGTTACTTTACTTTTTTCAAAAAAAAATTTTAATAATACTTATAAAACTAAAACCACAAAATAATAAAACAAAGCACTTATAAGTCTAAAACTACAAAATTATAAATAAATTAAAAAAAAACTTATAACAAAACTTATAAAAATAAAACGTTTAAAACTAAAAAAAAAAACCAGAAAAAATTTTTTTAATGGAAAACGGTTTCCAGTAACGATCTTACTGTTACCAAAGCTTAATGGTAACGGTTAACCGTTACCGTTAAACTTCGGTAACGGTACGAAACGGTTCCGGTAACCGTTTTGTCGGCTTTAGGTCAGATAGGATGATTACTTGGATCAGAATTTCTAAAAGAAAATTGGTCAAAGTTCATATAAACATTAATAAGTGATTGTGCTTGATTGCGCAAAGTGACTTTTTAAAAAATTTGTTAGAGCTCCAATGAGTTTTTAAGACTTATTATAATTTATTATATATTAAAGACTTATTTGGGATCAAAACGAATTTGTTAGATATAAGGTTAATTCATAATCGCGCTAACAAAAAGAAGAGATTTTTTTTCTTTTTGCATGATCAGAATTAATTAAATCTAATAATTGTGTATTTCTTTCAACTTTAGGGAATGGTTTCACAATCAATCTAATTTGAATATATATTTTACATTTATTATGACTAATATTACCATTGCAAGAAATTAAAACTGTGTGAAGACAGTATCTAAAATTCAAATGTGCCAAACGAGCATGCCCAACATCAAAGAAACCAATAATATAAGAATAAACATAATTTATTACCAACAAAGACACAACTTTTATAGATAATACATTTATCAGACTCTGTTACAACTTTATGGCCACTCTTACATACTAAGCTTATAGACACAAGATTCTTCCTAATTTCAAGAACATAACATTCATCAAAATAATTTTCTTTTTAGAATTAAACTAAAGTTCCACAGTTCTTTTTTCATGAACCTTGACAGAATATCATAGTTTTTAATCAGAACAACATTGTCATCATCTTCCTCTTTGAACGCAGAAAACAAAAATTTGTCGTTGCACACATGTGTGGTAGCCCTAAAATTCAGCCATAAATCAGAGGACTTTGTTATTGTAGTCATGTTTACTTCAATACTCATAAAATGCTCCACTTGGATGTCATAACAATGTTGTCTTCATATTTTTCTTTGACCACATTGACCTTGTTGAAATCGGAAGTGTTTGCTTCTTTCACTTCTTTCTTCTTGTTTCTCCATTTACTTGCTTTGTGGTCCTTCTTTCCACAATTAAAGCTTTTTTTTTTTTTCCGAAAATTTCTTCTTATTGTTGGCTTTCATGAAACCTTTTCCTTTGCCTTTATTTTTCTTACTTCCTTCAATGATATAAATATTCGAATTCTGAGGTTTCGATGATCATATGATCAAGTTTCCTCTCAATTTGCATATGTTTATGTAGTTCCTCCAATGACATATCACTCCTTCGATGAATGTGTCCCCTTTTTGTAATTGTTCCAACTTTAGAGTAGTTTCACAATGATAGCTCCCACTTGAAATGCTTAAGAAATCTTTACTTTTAGGTCACGAGGTTTCACGACCAAAACTTGCAATTAATGGATTATATCCAACACTTAATTAGTATCAACCATAAAAAATTCAAGATACTTGTATATCAAAAATTTATGCGTACCTTCCTTCTCAATTTTATACTTATATTCTTGAGAATTTCATATTTCCTTAGTTGACTGCATCAGATTATAGAAATCTTATAAGCTATACAGCAGGATATGAAGAATATGTTTGTTGCTCATCACTTTGTCATTTGCATGCTTCTTGCATTTGGCCTTCCTCTCATCAGTTATTGTCAGTTGGTCGGGAATTAATATTTGGGTCAAGCACATACGCAATTTTAGAACAATGAGAGGGAAGAACCATTTTTCATCCAATGGTGAGGTTTTTCCCATTAAAGCGATCAGGATGAACATTCAGGTTCAAGAGAGACGCCACATTCTTTTTAGCCTACGTGAATAACACCTTCAGATTTTTGACGAAAAATGAAAAGGAAAAGTGTTAGGGGAATTTTGTGAGAGGCGTATAAAAATATTTTTCCTAAGGTGTTATTTGCCCATATTAAATGCTACAGGTTTAGCGTCAAATTACCTCCTAAGATACAACTATCACCTAATCTTACAAGTAACACTCTTATAGATTACCCAGAAGAAAAATAATAGTAAAACCATATCAGAATTGGCAAAACATTTTGGTTTATTGATTTAATTATGTCTGCTCAGCAACATTCACAACTTACAACCAAAATGAACTACCTAATGCAGTAATTAACTATTTGTATCTTTTCATCCAACAGTCACTGTTGAAGCTAACTTCAGAAAAGTGATATTTAAATCTGTTCGGGACGGTCCAGATTTAATCTGGGAATAATTTAATTGAAAAATTAACCGCTCCTATGCTACTTGCGATGATGTGTACGTACAAATTACGACTAAGATGCACCCTAAACGCTATTTGCACACTTCGTGCCACTAAACAGTAGCATGATAAGGAGCATACTCCTTGTCCCACTCAACTACGAGTCCTTTTAATTCCACATGCAGTAGCATGGTAGTTTAGCTCTCGTTTCCTTTTAAACTTTTCAAGTCCCACAAAAACTTACTATGTAGAATTTTTGGTTTTCCTTTACTTTTGGTTTCTCACTAGCATTTGGATTCCAGTAATAAACCAAATTATAATCTATTCTAACAAGTTGTATAATCCCATATTTTTTGGATAAGATCAAGTGTAATGGTTTATAAGGTACTGCACTCACCTCTCGATGATATAAGACTTTTTGGGTAAAATCTTATAATAAAACCATAAGTGCTTATAACTAAAGCAGACAATATTATTCCGAGTGGGATGTGGGCCGTTACATTACTCTTAGCCAAAAAAATAATTACAACAAAAACTTCTTCTCTATATATTATTTAAGAAACTATTTCCACTTCTCAAGTACACAAATTTACCCCCACCCGTTTGTCCCACCCATTCTACCTATTCCATTCCATTCTATTTTTTCACTTTTTTCAATCCTGCAAACCATTCCATTCCATTTCAATTTTCTCAATCATTTTTTTCAACTTTTCAAATCGCTATACAATATCTTTAAATCTCAACCATTTATACCACCTCGAAATTTATAAAATCAAACTATTTTTCAAATTATTTTCAAACTATTTAAAATGATAAAAAATGACTAGAATGGTTTTCTTAAACACAAACTTATTGACCATGGTGACTAAGGGCATTGTCTTACACCAATAAAATAAAAAATAAAAAATAAAAAAATTTAAGGGCATTGTCAGTATTCTGAATTGGCAAATAAAAATCTCATGAGTTTATGGTCAGAATGAAACAAAAGTGGCTGCTAACTGGAGAATCAAATATGCTTTGATATTGGAGCCCTCAATTTATATATAATGATTTGGTCACTATCTTTGCTTCTAGAGAGGGTCCACCTGTAACTTATCCTTTACCTAAAGATTTCTTGGTGTGTACTCTTAAGTCATAGCTTTCATCATAATATTATGAATTATAATCTCTTTCATTATAATAGTGACACAAACGTGTTTTTATCTTCAATGAATACCCTATTTAAATTCTTTAGTTTTGAGACAGCTCGTCTGAACGCTTTAGAGAATAGCTTTTCTTTTTTACTTTTTTAAATCTGAAAAGAAAAAACAAAGCAAAGTGTCGTTATCAATAAAGAAAAATTTGATTGAAAGTGGACTAGCTAGTGGAGACTAGAAAATTTTCAAACTCAAAACATCTTTCTTTTCTAGAGTGTGAGAAAGGTGTAATGCATCAAGAAAAGGTATATGCTATGGTATTAAACCTTTAAATAGTACTTTTAAAGTCTAATCATGACGATTAGTTTATTTTGAAAACGTTCAATTATATATGATGGTTTCAGTCAATTATTTTGTGCAGCCAGATTGACGAATAGCTTGTTATGAAGTGTACAATTATATATAATTTCTTTGTCACCATATAATAACTGAAGATCAGCAAAAGCTATACAATGAATCTGGTGACTGAAACACCCTGGTTCATGTACGTACTCATCCAAAAGATTTATTAGGGACATTTGTTGAATCATGTCAGATTTTGTTTGAAACAAAATAGATTTGTTCCTTAAAAAGACAAAATCAGATATTAATATAATTTCTCCTTCGTCCAATTGTATTGAGCAAAAAATCATTTTATAAACCATTTTTTTTAAATAGCCAATATTTTTTTTAATTAGAAAAATAAATATTGTTTTAATACATAATACCGTGATTTTATGTTTATGTCTTTTATTCTTTATATAAACTAATGATTAATTTTTTAATTTTCGAAATGATGGCAATTTCTTTTAAATATGAACCAAAAACTAAAGAAATGACCAAAGATCAAACCAACCCTTTGTTAAGAGATTTGGATATTCACTACATGTGTTTCTCAGTTTGTTTATGTTTCATGATCCAAAAATGCAGGCTTGTAAAAAATTTACCATGTGTTTGGGAAAACCATTTTGGTCATTTTTGACCATTCTAAATGGTTTGAAAATAGTTTGGAAAATAGTTTGACTTTGCAAATTTCGAGGTGGTATAAATGGTTGAGATTTAAAGATATTGTATAGGGATTTGGAAAGTTGAAAAAAATGGTTGAAAAAAATAGAATGGAATGGAATGATTTGGAGGATTGAAAAATGTGAAAAAATGGAATGGAATGGAATGAGGAGAATGGTTTCCCCAAACATGATGTTAACGTCCCGAGCTATTTAATTTGAAAAAAAAAATTTAATTAGAAATAAAAATAAATTGAAGAATACAATTCAAACTTGTAACTTGAAATTGTAAAATAAAAGCTTTTGCAGTGAAAATATGATGATGGTTGATAGATGATGCGATCATATTACTATTCTCAAATTGTTGAAAAAATATGAAAATTTGATCAAATTTATTTCTTCAGTTATTGATTTCAATAAATATCCATTGAATGTGACAATAACTTAATAATTTTAGATACTCCGGACCTCCATTTTCGCATTTATTAAATTATTAGAATAATTATTGTATATGAAGCAAAGTAAACACTTTAGATATTTCCAAAAAGGATACTGTTCAAAGAAGAGCAATCGATTTTTTTTATCAAAATAAAAGACGGATAAAACATAACACGCCAATATATGCTAAAAAGATTTAATAATTTGTATTGGTAATTGCAGGTCTTGGTGCAGCTTTGCGTTTCATTGCTTTCGATTAACACAAAGAATTAGTTTAGTAAAGATAAGTTGGGTAAATTCATTTCTAGTCTCTTTCAAGTCAAATTGAAAAGAGTGACTAAATACTACCATTATATGAGGTTTGTAGGTGATTGAGAGAGTTAATTACACAGATTTAAAAAAGAAAAGAAAATAATCGAATCTCAATTAAGCCGTTATACCGTTGTTAATCTCGAGAAATTGAAAGTTACGATCCACTTTTTGTTAATGTTTTACATTGAAGATAGTATTTTCGATTCCCTGAAATGACTTGCTAACACTTTGTTTGTGACCTCTTAAAGAGACAAATTAATTAAAACCATTAATTAAGACAAGAAATAAAACTTAATGAGTAGCAAAGAAAATTTTTCATTCATACTAATGCAAACTCCACTGTACAATATCATATTTCTTTTACATACATATGAAAATATAAAGAAAAAGAAAATCAAAATTGATTAGGCTTTTGATTGACGTGATTAGTGAGGAATTGGAGCGAAGCCACCATATTACACAACTTCATCGACGGCTAGGAGAGAAGATGGACACAACAGAGTGCGCTAATCCAACCACTATTCCCACCTTAACTTGGCCTCTCCTCGGGATCGGACGGCCAGGAGATCTCGCTGAGAGATTTCGGCCGTTGATCATGGTCCTCCTTGAGCCCTCCATGTCTTCTAGTTTTTTTTTTTTTTTTTTTTTTCCTTGAATCTCTCTTGAGCTCAAAAGTTTGTAATATAAGAGGTTTTTGAGAGTCTCTTTTGAACTTGAGCTAAGGATGTTTGGTTTCTTGGTAGAAAGCACATTTAAGCAATGGTTCTTATATAGGCTTTAGCTCTAGGAAATGTGAGGGCATTTTGGGCAATAATTAAAGTTTTCCCTTGACGTGGGACTATAATTTCTTGACGCTTTTGCCCTATCTGACATGTGCAATAATATGGAGGCATTAGTCACAATATAATTCCTTTAGTGAAAGGTAAGCACCAACCACTCAATTGAGTGGGATATCTTTTTCAAAACAATTAAAGTGATTAGAATAACGAGGCTGCTAGTGTTGTGCTCTATAGGGTCTGCATATTGTATTTTATTGACCATCGCAATCTTTGAGCATAGAAAGATATGAAAAGATTTGGATACGAAAGATTGTATAGTTAATGAACTCTTAAATTATATATATATATATATATGTTAAATAGAGTTTAAAAAATTTAATAGATATTACTTATATTAACTAGATACATCGTTTTTTGGCAGCTCATATTCATTGCAATTCTAAAAGCAACTCATATGCAATGTTATTTTAGTGTGACAATGCCAAAATTTGATATTTTTATAAAAAGTGCTTTCTAATGCAATGTCATATTTGATGTCAAATTTGATATATGCTATTTTTCATATCAAATTCGGCACCAAGTATGAATGGCTTTAATTTTTTTTAATTCATTAAGTAGATCAAAGAGGTAGCATCTTCTTAAGGGTTCATTTACGCAAAAATTATGAAAATGGAAAAATAAATAAATAAACAGTAATTTCTCAGTTAAGAAAGAACGATTTTGAACTGTCAGATCAACTTTTTTCAATTTATTTAGGAAAAATCCCTATTTAATCCCCGAGTTATACCGAAATTCTCGTTTAGTCCTTGTGTTTCTTTAAATTCCAAAATAATCCTTGTGTTAGTTAAATTATGACTATTACATACCTTGTACTCGAAATTTAGGCAAAATCAAGAGCGAATTTTACTAATATTCCTATAATACCCTTCTTACAACGTGGATAAGAAAATTGATGCCTATTATGCCTATACCCTTCTTATGGCATTTGTTTTTTAGGATAAATGCTTGATTTTTTTTTGGTAATATGAGCATAAGGAAGAGAAATATGTAATTAACATTTTCAGTAGTTTGATTTGTAGTTTGTTTCGGGTTTGATATTTTGAAATTTTTTTTTTTGAAGAGAAATATGTGATTACCATTTACCCGTCGTTTTAATAAAGGGTAAATTTAGTACATCAAGTCATAATTCAAGCACAAGGTATGTAATAGGCATAATTTAACAAACACATGGATTATTTTGGAATTTCAAAAAATACAAGGACTAAACGAGAATTTGGGTAAAACTCAGGGATTAAATAGGGATTTTCCCTTTTTTTTTTTTTATGTAAGATCCATTAAAAAAGTGAGAGTAAATCTCACGATAAAAAATTATTTGCTACAAACTTTACCATATATAGAAGGTTATCAATGACTACTATAATTATAATAACTTCAAATCTCCATCTAACTATTGTTTATTTACTAAAACCAAAGTAAAATTTTTGGATATTTCCTCAACTCACTCCAAACTTTTTTTTTTTCAAAGAATCCCTAATATCTTTTATTATTTTCTATATAAATAATTAACATATTAAAGCATACTCGGCTTAAATTCTTTTAGGATTCAACAAATTTGTGTTGTTAATTCTATTATATAGGGCATTTTCGCTTTCGTTCGCGTTCACCTAAAATGAAGTATTGGTTAGCTTAGTAAACATGAGTTGTAAAAATTTTTATAATCCATACGTCAAATTGAGAAAAGTGAACCGAAACCTGCCTTTATCACAGCGATCGGATTATAGATAATCGAGAGAGTAACAGCTCACACTATCCAAGGACATAAAATCTTAGAGGAAAGAAAAACCAAAAGAGAGAAAATTATTAAGCCGTTTAAATCACTCTATTGAGAATTTGAAACTTTTCCATGATCTTTTCTTATGTTTTACATTGAAAATAATATTTCTAAATATCCCTGAGAGGACCTTTAAATGTCTTCCTCCAGTTTTGAACCATATATGCTTTCCATATCCTCTTAAGTTCATGATTCAAATTTTCACCGAAAAGAATGCCATATTTGGAATATCACAATAATTAGAAACCATGAAGACAATAAATAAGACTAAAGAGTAGCAAAGATAATTTTTCATCTATAATAATTATGAAAAGTTCACTGTACAATATATAATTATATATCATACTTCTTGTACATCAAGATCAAGAGAGAAAAAACAAAAAAGGAAACCAAAACTGAGGCTCTTGATTAACTAGGTTAATTAGCAAGGAATTTGTGCTAAGCCACCATTAATTACAACCTCATCGACGGCTAGGAGACAAGATGGACACAACAGAGTGAGCTAATCCAACCACTATGCCCACTTTCACTTGGCCTCTCCTCGGGATCGGACGGCTAGGAGATGATATCGATGAGAGATTTACGGCGTTGATCATCGTTCTCCTTGAACTCTCCATGATCTTCTAGTTCTTTCTTTAATTTCTTTAGTAGTGACCACAAAAACTTGTAATATAAGAGGTTTATGAGAGTCTCTCCAAAGTTGAGCTATGATGCTTGGTTTCTTGGTAGAAACTAAATTTAAGCAAAGGTTCTTATATAGGCTTTAGCTCTAGGAAATGCAAGGGTATTTTGGGAAATGACTAAGACTTGCCCTAGAGTAGTGGGACTATAGTTTCTTGACAATTTAGCCCTATTTCGCATGTGCAAATATGGTGACATTAGTCACAAGATTAGTGAAAAGTTTAAGAAATACGAAACACTGTATTTAGTGGGATATATCGAATCCAAAATAGTTTAAGTGATAAGGATAACGAGGCTGCTAGTTTTGTGCTCTATGGGGTCTACACATAATTAAAGTGAAACTCGTTTGATCGTTATCTCTTTTGTAAAACTAGTTTAAAGGACGTGCATAGTGAATTTTCTTCGATAAATGCGTTCCATTGGATTTGAAAATTATAAATACCAATAGTTATAAATTAATCTGAAAATAATGTAAGAGAAATTATAAGAAATGACCATTTAATTTAAGTAATTTGAAAAAAAATATAAATTTTTTCTATTATTAAAAAAATAGCCATTTATAAGTGATAAGTTCCTTCATGTATCTTGGAATTTAATTATGTCTATTTTCTTAATTTTTTGAAACATGTATCATATTTTGAAAAACTTAATCAATTTTGGCCTCTTTTATAACTCACGCATAATATACCGATGATTAAAACATAATCTGTAATAATATTCAAATCCTTTATCAATTTAATAAAAATAAATAAATGGAATGGATGTTGAAAGATTTTGAACAAAAACAATACCAGGAACATTAAAAACAATCGAGATAAAACAATAAAAAAGGAGTTTATTATATTTATTTAAAAAAAAACAAAATAAAAGCTCAAATGTCAAATACAAATTCAGTATAAAAGATTGAGAAAAATAAATATGACCAGCAATAGTAACAAAAATCAAGATTAGGATGGAAAAACTAATTCTTAAAATGTTAAGAATTGACTTACAAAAAAAAATGTACAATAAAAACAAGATGGACTAGATAGTTCAAGTAAAAAAAAAAAAAAAAATTGCAAAGGAAAAAATTTATAACAGAAGATTGCTGAGTTTTTTTCCCTAGAGCACGACAATTTGAAAATGTTGGATGAATTGTTTAAAATTCATCATCAAAACAAAGCAAAATAAGTACAAATTGTTAAAACTTGAAAAAGGTATAACACAGGGGTGTCAACAATCCTATATATGTGGTCATCTCTTGATGAATAAATTATGCACGTTGTGGAGTTCCATTTTAGTGTTCAAATGTGTGGACTAGACTTTTTTTTTTTTTTTTCCACTTTTAGGGAAGGATTATTATTGGAAGCGAAAGAAAAATTTAGATCTTCTATTCTCTATCCAAAAACCCAAAAACAAGAAAAAAGTTTGACTAAACAACGGTTGAAACTAGATACACTACCCATAGATGGGTGGATGAATTCTCACAAGGACATTAATGAAGATGAAATCTTCGGTCTAAACGTGTTCTATTTAAAGATGTCAGAATAGGCCGGACTTAGCGGGCTGGTACAAAGCATGACACGATTTTTAGTAGCACAGCATGATACAACACAATAATTAACGGGCATAGACATGACACGGTAAGTTAACGGACCAGACTTGAATAACGTTTTAAGGCATAAATCACAATGATGCAAAAGCACAATTAGGCATGATAATGGCAACATTAGTGGCACAATACGGGCACGAAATAAATTTGCTTGAAATTTACATCTTCGAATATCATCTTTGCTCTAAAATATATTATATTTTGTTAGTAAGATTATTACCGAACAAAATTTTAGTTAAATAATAATATTATTTTGTACTTTAAACTACTAATTTTCTCTTTAATTTTATGTTAGTTGTAAATATATATATATATTGCCTTAAATAAAATGCAAAAACCTTAATTAAATAACAAGAATGCATGAATACGATAAATCACGACAAAAGCATGATAGGAGCATGGTCCAAGCAGAATACATCATGACAAAAACATATATATCACATGTTTATAAATGGCTATATAGCTTGATTTTGGAGCTTATTTTGGCTCGTGGATTGGCACGAGCACGCCACGAAGTGCAATAAGACAAAGCTAAACAGAATGGAACGGCACAGCACAACACAATACAATTTACATCTTTATCTCTAATTCTATTTGGAACCTCCAAATAATAAAAATCTATGTAGCTTTGCCTAGGTTTTAGATTGTGTTCCCCCTCTCCAAATAGATAAGACCACAATTTAGAAAGGAAAAAAAAAAAAAAAAAGATAAGACCATAAATATCAAATAATTTTTTTCAGTTATACCAGTATGGAAATACAAAGTTGATTGTACAATATCATTCTTCTCACCTGTATGCGAAGATCAGGCAAAATAAATAAATAATAATAATAATAATTAGGGCTTTTAATTGACAAGGTCAGAGATGAAATTGGGCTAATTATTCACAATCACAACCTTATCGGCGGCTAGGAGAAAAGATGGACACAACAGAGTGAGTTCATCCAAACACTATTCCCACTCAAACAAACACATTAAGTAGCAAATGAAAAATTATCATTCATTTTAATGCAAAGTACACTGTACAATATCAAAAAGGGAAAAGAAAAAAAAAATCAAAACTGTGTCGTTGCATTGACAAGTCAAGTGAGGAATTTGGGATAGTCCATCATCACAGCCTCATCGACGGCTAGGAGAGCAGATGGACGCAACTGAGTGAGCTAATCCAACCACTATGCTCACTTTCACTTGGCCTCTCTTGGGGATCAGACGGCCCGAAGATCTCCGCGAGAGATTTCGGCCGTTGATCATTGTCATCCTTGGGCTCTCCATCTCTTCTTCTCTCTTGAATAACCACAAAAAAAATTGTACTATAAGAGGTTTGTAAGAGTCTCTTTTGAACTTGAGCTATGATGCTTAGTTTTCTTGTTAAAAAGCACATGTAAGAAAGGATTCTTATATAGAAAAATGCAAAGGGCATTTTTGGAAATGACTCAAAGTTTTGCCCTATGTCACATGTGCTATAATATGGTAACATAAGTCCCAATATAATTGCTTGAGTGAAAGTTTAGGTACGCACAAAATAGTCAGTTGGGTGGGACATCTTTTCTCCAAAATAATTAGTAAAGTGATGAGAATAACGAGGCCACTAATAATTGTGCTCTTTGGGGTCTACATAATTAGAGTGAAAAGATCATAGTGCTTGAAACCCACAATTTTTAAATGCCATGTTGCATATGGTTCACGTGGTTTTTATTTTATTTATGAACCACTCCTATAATTAAAGAGTCAGGAATCGAAAAAAGAGACAGATTCTCTGTCTCTATGTCCCCTAGATTTTTAAAATGATATTAATATCTTATAATGATCATATATAAAGCACTGTTAATCTCTTATTCTATAGGAATTAGTGTAACAATTGCCGTATTAGCTAGTAGTACAATAGAAATAATAATACGTGCATTCTAATTTATTTGAAAAATGCGTATAAATAGACGAATTAAAAAAAAAAAAAAAAAGAAGATCTGAGTAAGATTTAGGTGATGCTAAAATATATTTTTATGATATTCATATCATTATATTTTTGACTGCCTAGCAGCCTCATAAAATGGAATAGAGCCTCTAATCAACATTTATTTTGCAGTACTCCACATCCTTTGCACTTGCAGTATAGAATTGCCTCCACATCCTTTGCACTTTTATTTACACTTAATTCAATATTCTTAAAAATGGTCATAAGTTCAAAAACCATTTCAATTAGATTCAGTTTCACCGATAAACTCAAATACAATTTTTATTTATTTACTTTTTAAATCTTTTACCAAATAAAATAGGACAATAGTACAAGAGAATCTACCAAGACACTATTGAAAGTTTTTAACTTATAATAATGTCTTACTAAGAATTTGTTAGGTAACAAAACAAATTTTATATTATTAAATTGGAATCTAATCCCTGATGTAAGGACTCTATAATTGAACAATTAACATGCAACTTGGTGCAATGAAGATTGGAAGTACAATGAATGGAGACCATACATGTTGCTAATGCTCAGTGATGAGAAAGCACTTTATTTGTGACATGTGATTTGATAAATATAAATCATAAACACTTTTAACATTCTCTTTAATTGTTGTGAGACTTTCACGTGGGCAAAAAACAAGCGTTTTGTCCACTAGTTACAAAAGCATTATTTTGAGGTTGAAATTTTTAGTTACTTTGATTATGAAGCACTAACATTAAAGGCATTTCACTCTTTTTTTTTTTCCTTTAAAAAGATGATAGAAATTTGACAATTTGAGTTCTATCCACTAAGCATTTCAGTCACTATTGGTTAGTGTTATTCGATAAGATTTTTGGTGGAGACTCCCATTGTTAGGACTCAAGTCATGAATCATGATCAAGTCAGATTTTCAAGCGAAATGATTTTAATGTCTAAAGAAAGATTCGGATGATATCCATTTAAGGTCAATCGTGAAATTAGTGTTTTTTTTTTTTTTTTTTCCTTTTTGGTACGAGAATCATGAAATTAGCTAAGAGCACATATTCAAATATCTGTAATGATGTCGACATTTTCATTGAAGCTCGATATCAATATAAAAAAAAAAAAATTGGTTTCTATAAATCTATAAAATATGGAAATGTTGAGGGTTTTTTTAAAGTCCTTATGATATTTAACAATTTTTAATTCATGTTTAAAGAAAACGATCAGCGTTTTAGTCATTAGTCTATTAAAAAACTAAGAACAAGAAAGGAAAACCACAATATCATGTAGTTAAGAAAACGACTCTTTTTTTAATTAATGAAAATGTTGAATATCTTTTTAAAATATCATTCGAAAATGATTATTTGTTTAATAATCTCTATTACTTTTAATCCCGTGCGAATATCTAAAAATATCACAGATATATGAGAAAATGTCCAAAAAAATATTTAAGAAATTTTTTTATCTTTTGAAGAAAACAAAACATTGACAGTCTATTTTAAAATATTTTTATCAGTATACTAAATGGTTAAAAGATTATTTATTTATTTGACAAAATAAAATTACTTTGAAGTAGTAATATTCAATTTATTCCAGGTACCTCAAAAGTAATACAATAAGAATCCCCAAGATAATAATACTTTAAATACCTTGAAACTTTCGTGGAACTTCTTTTAGATTAGTTATATGTTACATCTAAAATCTATTATGCCTAGTGATATGTTATAATATCAAAGAAAGGGAGTTGTCATTAATGTTTTTAATAAACAGGTGTATATACATACGGGTACGGGCAAATTGCCCTAAGATTACCCGGACAAAATTTATGGGCAAAACTCGGCGGGCAGAAAATTTACCCGGAGTTTACCCATGTAACTTGTTTTTTGGCTTCATTTTTTTTTTCTCTCTTTTTTTTTTTTTGGCTTCATTCTCAATTAAATTAAACATTAAAAAAATTCCATTCAAAATTAAAACCTAAAAACAATAAAGTTAAACCTTAAAACAATTAAATTAAACCTTAAACCCTAAAAAGCTTAAACTTAAACCTTATAACACTTAAATTAAATCTTAAAACAATTAAATTAAACCTTAAAATAAATAAATTAAGAACCGAAATTAAAAAAAAAAACCATTTTCTGGGTAATTACCCGGAATTATCCGGTCACATTTTTCCGAGTAATTATCCGCATATTACCCAGAATTTCTGACCGGGTATAAAAATTTTACCCGGTTGTGCATGCTTACCTAAGTGTAATAAGTGTAAATTAAGTATTTAAGTTAATAAATTTATTGTTTTGTTTAAGTATCTATTTTTTGCGTATCTATAAATCAAAATATGAACAACTGCATCCCCAAGATAATAATACTTTAAATACCTTGAAACTTTCGTGGAACTTCTTTTAGATTAGTTATATGTTACATCTAAAATCTATTATGCCTAGTGATATGTTATAATATCAAAGAAAGGGAGTTGTCATTAATGTTTTTAATAAACAGGTGTATATACATACGGGTACGGGCAAATTGCCCTAAGATTACCCGGACAAAATTTATGGGCAAAACTCGGCGGGCAGAAAATTTACCCGGAGTTTACCCATGTAACTTGTTTTTTGGCTTCATTTTTTTTTTCTCTCTTTTTTTTTTTTTGGCTTCATTCTCAATTAAATTAAACATTAAAACAATTCAATTCAAAATTAAAACCTAAAAACAATAAAGTTAAACCTTAAAACAATTAAATTAAACCTTAAACCCTAAAAAGCTTAAACTTAAACCTTATAACACTTAAATTAAATCTTGAAACAATTAAATTAAACCTTAAAATAAATAAATTAAGAACCGAAATTTAAAAAAAAAAACCATTTTCTGGGTAATTACCCGAAATTGTCCGGTCACATTTTTCCGGGTAATTATCCGGATATTACCCAGAATTTCTGACAGGGTATAAAAAATGGACCCGGTTGTGCATGCTTACCTAAGTGTAATAAGTGTAAATTAAGTAAATTTATTGTTTTGTTTAAGTATTTATTTTTTGCGTATCTATAAATCAAAATCTGAACAACTGCATTGACATCTGACATTTCAAAAAACAAATGAAAAAGTAGTTACTGATTGAGCTGGATCTAGATGGGAGCGAGCGTGAGAGCAGTCCCTACTCATGAAATGTCAAAAATCAAATTCACATTGTAGTTTCATCCTCACTAAAAATCAAATTTTAATATAATTGCTGTCATTATTGTATAAAAAAGTAACAACATTCTGTGTCAACTCACACATTACTTTTTAGGTCTAAAATTAATCATTTTTAGCTTTTATTTAACTCACAACGGACGACAATTATAAGGTATATTAGAGTTGGGAAAGAAAGATGCTTATGGACAAATCCTTATATCTTGCTGTATTAGTGAATTGGTAAAGAAAAACGAAACAAAAAGATATCAATATATTCTTGCATGATCTGATCCAAGTCCTCTCAAACAGCATGGTATCGGATTATGGTGGAACACCAAAGGTCCAAGAGACCATTTAAGCCCAAAACATTGCGAAATAGGGTTCGGTCCTCTATGTTCAGCGTGAAGGATTTGGGTTGAATTTTGAAAGGGAATTTTCAAAAAATAACCACTTTTAAAAAAATAATTTTAAAAAATAGTCATAATTTTAAAATTTTAAGAAAATACCAATTTCAAACATTTATTATCTTGGCAAGATGGTAAGAAATTTTTTACCTATGCAAAAAACTTTTTTATGGTTAGTTTTTAAATTTTTTGAAACTGTGGCTATTTTCTAAAAACATAACATCCAAATTGATTATTTATCTAACTGAACTATTTTGAAAATAGTCATTATTTAACTAATGATAATTTATATCATTTAAAAAAATTCATTTCATGCCACTTTTAAAATCACTACTATGTACAAAATAAATTACATTATCCATCTTTCAACTTTCTTTTTAAAAATTAATTACCGAAAGACTGATTTTTATTTTTCATAAAAATTATGTATGACATGAACTTAAAGGTTGTGTATTTGCATAGCGTAATTCAATACGAATTTGAAAGCGTCAAAATATCAAATTGATGCAATATCTGTTGAACGAATAAATAACTACGTTTTGTTTCCTTATTAGTGCTTGAACAAGTTCTTTGATATGGAGAGTTCTTAAGCCTGAGTCTTATTTGTTGCTGTTGTGCTGGATTTTCACCTCACTAATTTAGGGAACTTTTAGTGTGACAATCACAATCTTTTTAGCCAAGAAAGCAAAAAAATGTAGGTTGTGCAGTCCTGTTTAATAGATTATGAGACTGTACAGTTAAGAAACTATGAGATTTTGTAGATATGAGATTGTACAGTTAATGAGAGCTATAAAATGATTTGACAGGTATTACCAATACTAACAAGATGCATTTTTTTTTTTGTTGAAAGCCCATAACTTATAGTTAATCGTGCTTGACCTGGAGTAATTTTTTTGTTGAAAGCCCATAACTTGTAACTTAAAGTCTCACATTGCTTGGGGGGGGTAAGGACAATTGTAATTGATTATGAGATTGTACAAATATAGGATTGTGGAGTTAAGAAACCCTTAGATTGTATAAGTATGATATTGTATAGTTAAGGAGAGCTTAAAGATTTAATGTGTACCATCTATACTAACAAGATTCATCTTTTTTTTTTTAGAAATACATAACTTAAGAACTTCAGAGTTACTCGTCTTAGTTTGTGAGGCTAATCGTTGATCTGGAAAACAGCTCGTTACACCTAGGTGATGCAATAATACCTGTCTAATAACCAAACCCAAGTTAGCATTGCCCATGAACCAAAAAGATTATTAGATTAAAAAAACATATCTCTAAAAAACTTGTAGTATTAAAATTAACTTGGATTTAATTATTAGTTAAGTGTGATCTTTTTAGGATTATAAGTAAATATATATACTATATATGTGTGTGTGTTATAGTTTGAGGTTTAAGGTGTTTTTTCTAAGCTCTGCCTGAAATTGAAAATATAAAATTATATTGAATTAATATTTGATTAATTGGCATATTAACAAATTTTTGAAAAACAAATAAGTGACTTATTATAATATATTTTAGGATTATCTATATAAATGCCTCATAATGTTGAATTATTTTTTTAAATGCACTTTGATCTTTTATAAGTTGTACACGTGCTTTCTAATTATTGCCACGTTATAAATTTTACTTATTTTTAGAGAAATTATAGTAAATACTCAAATTTTAACACATAATTTAAATAAATACCCAACATTTTAAAAAATATAGTAAAATATTCAAGTAGTTCAATTACTTACTCAGTGGTAATTGATTGAGTCATCAAAATCATGTGCAAATAATTAAAGAATTGACTACTGTTTCAACTACTTTAAACATTGACCTCATGTTTAGGCAAACCATCCCATACCATTCCATACTATTCCAAACCATTCAACTTTCTAATCCTACAAATCATTCCATTCCATTCTATTTTTTTTCAACCCTGTTTTTCAACTTTTCAAATTCCTATACAATATCTTTAAATCTCAACCATTTATATCACCTCGAAATTCGCAAAGTCAAACTATTCTACTTATTTTTCTAACCATTTTCTAAACCATTTTGACTATCCTAAGAAATGGGATGGGATGGGCAAAATGGTTTGCCCAAACATAAGCTGAGTATTTATTCAAATATAAATTTGGGTAGTTACCTACTTTATCCTTATTTTTTGGGAACAAGTGTCAATTTTAAAATATTGAGGTGCAACTTGCAAGGATAACATTTCATTAAGAGCATTTGTATAGATACCCTAATATTATTACTCCTTAAATTTGTCATAATTTAGCAATTCAGTCCTTAAGCTTTTATTTCTTACAATTTGAACCTTAAACTTTGGAAAGTTAGATTGAAACTCATCGTAAAAAATTTAAATTCAAGGTCTAAGTTGCAAAAAATAAAACTTAAGAAAAAAAAAATGTGATTTGCCGGAGAGAGAGAGAGAGAGAGAAATAGAGAATGTATGTTCGTTTGTTCTTTTTTTAATGTCAAAGAAGCTCGGTCGGGCCTAAACAGTGACAGTAGTCAAAGTGAAAGTCTTTTGCTTTGCTCTCTTGATTATACCAAAAATTTCTTTGCTCGAATCCCATCATAAACTCCAACAAAACTTTCAACCAAAATAAACAAAAGCTCTTATCGATTTCGTCACTCTCTCACCCTTTTCCTTCCATAATCTTCTCTGTCACTTTCTCTTAAAACTCTCTCTCTCTCCCACTAGAGTCTTTGCTTCAACGTCACAAATCCCATATAATCCAAATCAAAGGGAATTTATTGATTTTTTTTTATTATTATTAATTTTCTTTATCGTATATTTGATGATATGCCTTTGAATTGTTCAAGCGTGGCTATAAAAGTCCCACATCAGTTGGGTCTGCTGAGAAGCGATTTCAAGAGCCAAGGCCATGTGAGAAGCTTCTTCTTCTTCTTTGGGAAAACCCCAAAAAGAAGATTCGCCGAGCGAATCTCCTGTGTCTCGTCTGATTTGAAGCAGAGCTTTCCTTCGTTGACAATGGAGGACAAGAGTGGGAGTGAAGTGGGTCTTCAAGAGTCTTGTTCTTTCGAAGAAGAGAGGGTTTGTTTTGAGAAAGAATTGGAAATCGGTGTTAAAGCTGTGCAAATGGCTTGTGCTTTGTGCCAGAGAGTTCAAGAAGGCCTGATTTCCAAGACTGGAAATGGGTTTCAATCCAAAGATGACAACTCTCCAGTCACTGTTGCAGGTTAGTTAATACACTTTTTTTTTTTTGGTGTATTTTTTATTTGTTTTTATTTGTTTTTGGATAATTCTCTGAATTGGGTATTTGTTAGTTTGTCTTAACTTTTGTGTGTGTCGTGTATCATGGAATAAACTTGTGTTTATGATGGATTAAACATGTTACGTGTGAATTACTTTGTGGCCGAAAGTGATAGTTCGCAAAAGAATGCAAGACTTTTTAGCTTTTTGTGTTGTTTTGTTTGTTTTTGAAGGCTGTTTCACAAAGCTCATGCAAATTGGTGAATAGTTCGTTTGATTTTGAATAGCTAGTTACCTCATGAGAAGTCCAGAATGAAATGTGTTTCAAGTTTTCCAACTTTTGGTAATTGTTTTGCTAGTTTGGACCAAATTTATTCTACTCCAGAAGGTTATTATACCTTGTTTGGCATGGCTCTTGGGACTAGAAGCTGCTTTGAAGACTCTTTAGATAATATTTTACCAAACTTTTTTCTCAAGGGCTTTCGGTCAAGGCCACAATATGCGACTTCGATAAGAAGTTATTTTGAGAAAACTTTGAAACTAATATCAAAGTCAGAAAAGAGTACTATAGACCCAATATGAGCGTTTATATTGTTTTTTGATGACATAAACTATCATTCTTAGACCATAAGATCTTTTCAAAATATAGTTTCAAACACTTTGTTACAAGCTAGAGCTTTTACTTCTCCACTTTTATTGGTTAGAGGAAGAAACTAAAACTTTGCCAAACCAGCCGTAAATCCTGTAGCCAATGAGAACATGTTCCGAGTTGATATCTCTCTCTCTCCCCCTCCTAGTTTTTCTGTGACAACTACTATCACATGTCTAAGAATAGGACAGTACACAAATTTGAGTGATATAAGTGTTCTGTTCCAACTGAAGTTATAAAGCAATTTATTATTCTCTTGATTTTACCTTGTAAAACAGATTGGAGTGTGCAAGCAACTGTTAGCTGGGTACTCTCTGAGGCCCTCGGAAGCAAAAATGTATCCATCGTTGCCGAAGAAGATGTTCAAACTCTCTCGAAGCCCAGCGCTACTGGGCTATTAGAAGCTGTCGTGAAAACAGTGAACAAGTCTTTAGCTGATGCGCCTTGTTTTGGACTTAACGGACCAGAAAAACCCCTTGGGACTACAGAGGTTCTCGGCGCAATCAGTCGATGCAATTCAAATGGAGGCCCGACAGGAAGATTTTGGGCACTTGACCCTGTCGATGGAACGTTGGGGTTCATTCGAGGCGATCAATATGCTATAGCTCTGGCACTCATAGAGGATGGAGAAGTTGTGCTTGGAGTTCTTGGCTGTCCTAATTACCCTATGAGAAAGGAATGGCTTAGTTATCAACACCGATACCATAGAATTGTATCTAAGTTGAGCCCTCCAACATCCGAATCATGGGACAAAGGTTGCGTGATTTATGCAAAGAGAGGAAGTGGCAAGGCTTGGATGCAACCCTTGTTACTTGAAAATAAGAAGTTTGTGTGGCCAAACTCTGCAAAGCCCGTTCGAGTCTCCTCCATTGATGACCCGTCATTGGCAACCTTTTGCGAACCTGTTGAGAAGGCTAATTCCAGCCATTCGTTCACAGCCGGACTAGCTCACAGCGTGGGGCTTAGGTGGCTATCTTGCCCTTGAATCTGCTTTGCTATATCATTGACTTTTAGCCTATGAATCTTATTCGAATTTTGTTAACTAATCAGTTCAACAACATAAAATCTGAGCAGAAAATTCAGAGTTTTGCATCATCGTAATTTTCATGTTTTCACTGCAGGAAGCAACCGTTACGAGTGTATAGCATGGTGAAATACGCAACCATTGCTCGTGGAGACGCCGAGATTTTCATGAAGTTTGCGAGAGCCGGCTACAAGGAGAAGATATGGGACCACGCAGCTGGGGTTGTCATCATACAAGAGGCCGGTGGAATGGTAACCGATGCCAGAGGGCGTCCACTGGACTTCTCAAAGGGCATATATCTCGAAGGTCTCGACCGCGGCATAATTGCTAGTGCCGGGGCCACTCTACATGATAAGATCATCAAGGCTGTCGACGCTAGCTGGGACTCATCTAGTCTATGAGGTTCAACCGGTTTTTGGCATCAACGAAAACACAGCATAACATCTATAGACATGGTCAAGGAAACTGTAAATTTACATTTATCTGCCTTTTCCCAATTCTTGACTAATGGAATGTCAAATAGATCAACCTTCTTCGGCACAAGCCAATGTGTGTAAAAATCATGGAAAACTAAGTGTTTTGCTTCGCAACATTGTAGTAATTCTCTGCTGGAGATTTAGGAAAATTTGATCTCTTATATGAAGCAAAATTTGCTATATAGATATAGCAGCCATTTGGAAGCCCTGGCAAATGTATCCAGTGCTACTGTGTTCTCTGTATTTAAATGTAGTAATAATAAAAATAAAGAATTTGTGGCTGATTAGTTATTCATATTATGCGTATGTCCATTATGTTAGGGATAATCTTTTTTAAAATTCTTCATGCGCATGAGCACAACTATTAATTATTAGTGTGCGTTTGATAGGTGGGAGATATAGGATGTGACTGGATTAGATAATCCTAATTTTATATTTGTCAGGGACTTTGAATTAGATATATAAAATATTGAGATTATTAAGTAAATAACATATTTTGAAGGATGTATTAAGAACATAGCCTACGTTTCAGTTAATTAAGAATATAGTCATTTTATGATGTATTAATTTTACTTTTATATCTTTAATTTTGTATTGACTAATGACTAGTTTTATAATTTTTTGAAAGTTTAGTCATTTTCTTGAAACATAGATTAGAACATGACTAAATATCAAAAGACCAATATATATTTCGAGCCAGTTATTTTTGGGTAGGCGAAGTGAAAAAAAATACTAAATTATACGCTACACTTAACATGTATACCCAAATTTTTTTAACCAATTCAAAAAGAATTGATAATTATCAATTCTTTAATTAATTCCAGAGATGCTAAGTAATTCTTTTGGTATTTTGTTATAATTTTTAAAATTTATACTCCTCTGTTGGAGAAACTTTAAAAAACAGACCGGAGAGAAAAAAAAAATCTAACGATTTCTCATTTAATCTCAGCAAGAGTACATTGAGCTTATTGTGCGCTAACTTATACTAAATAATCCTCCAAAATTTTAAACATGCAAAAGCACAGAAAGCAGAAACCACGCCGGCCCGCCTCCCATCCTTTGCCGCCCCTCCAACGCTGTCTTCCCCATCGCCGGCTGCCCATTCGACGCCTGCCTGCCGAGACGGCCTTGTAAAGGTCGCGACAACGGCTCCGCGGCATCACACATCTCAGCTTAGCAGACTTTTATTTAGCTTTGTAATTAGTGATACAATATAGTCGATTATGTATGTACTATACTCTTATTCATTCAAAAAAGTAATAATAAATATCAAATCTTCTCTCTCTCTCTATATATATATATATATGTATTGATCTTTTCCTCATAGATTTTCCCTTGGATTTTGCGTCACTTTCTCGTGATTCCTTTCTTTCTTTCTTAACTAATCTCCTAGCCGTGAAGAAAGTAGAGAACATCCAAGATTGCACAAGCCCGTTCAAAAATATCAAAATATCAATCTATAGTAGTGTTCAAATCTATAGGAAAATATGCGCGAATCGTTTATTTAAAGTATCAATCTTACGGCTCAGAATCGTTCCCTATTGTGTTGTAAACTCTACTGGAGAATCTTCTTATTTCTCGGTGCCTATGTCCTAACAAGCAAATAGCAGATATGAAAATTAATGAAATTATGGGACAAACCGTACACGCGCCAAAATTAAATGAGCAAGCAAGGCCATTCATTACAATAATATATCCCCCCGTTTGGGGAAACCATTTTGGTCATTTTTGACCATTCTAAATGGCTTGAAAATGGTTTAGAAAATAGTTTGACTTTGTGAATTTCGAGGTGGTATAAATGGTTGAGATTTAAAGATATTGTATAGGGATTTGAAAAGTTGAAAAAAATGGTTGAAAAAAATTAAAATGGAATGAAATGGTTTGGAGGATTGAAAAAAGTGAAAAAATGGAATGGAATGGAATTGGGAGAATGTTTCCCCAAACGGGGGGGATAATATGTTCATATTTGTACCAAAGGACAAGTACACACAAAAGAAAAATAAAAATCATTTCTTGAATAAAAAATGTGTTACTTCTGAGAGACAGTTATTTTATTTATTGCGTTGGAATACACATGGATTTTAGGTAGGAAATAACAATTAAGGGCTTGTTATTGTTTGACTTATTGTGATCGAAGTTATGAAATGGACAGTTACGGAGTAAGCAAGGACTTATGAGTACCTCATTAAACACATTAAAAGTAGTAGTTGTGGAAGTATATCTGTGACTAATATAATATATATATATATATATGTTTATATGTACCGCCGATATGTCAACTAGGATTATATGGTCTGTCCTCCATTTTCAAATCCTGAGGCTCTTCATGTGGACAAGTTGCTTGATGGTGTAATTAATGAACACATTACTTTTTGGAGGAGGTTTTTTTCCAAAGGCATCAAGATTTTGTCCATTGTGTTTTTAGAAATGTGAAAGCGACGTTAATGTCTATGACTCTATTACACACGCTAGCTTGATAATAATATATTATTAGGAGAATTCAATGATCTAAAAGTCTAGCTATGCCCTGCTTGTCATCTCATGATCATATATTTCCTCCCTAATGTTCATCAAATTTGTATACCATTTGATTTACATTTATGCAAAAAATGCATGTCATAACTTATTAACGTTTTCGAAGAACTATATATAAATATATATATATATATATATATATATATATAGTGTGGTTACCACAACATCTTTTGAATGTGGTCCATTACTATACCAGCAAGCAGTAACTACAAGTCCCCGCAAATGTTTCATCTCCAAAACATTCTCCAAGAGTTGCAACTAAATTTCTTCACTCCTATTCATGAATATAAAAATATTATACGCGTTCTCCACTAGCGCCCTCTGCCCTTTTCTCATTAGGATAAAATAAGAAAAAAAAAAATACATTTCCTATATTAGGGGTCATAATTACGTAAGCCATTCAAATTGAAAAATTGAGATCATTTTGATTTGAGTTGTTATATTTGACAATTTTGTAATTCAAGTCATTAATGTTTGGATAAGATTAATTTGGTTGTATTATTTGAATTGAGATTATAAGAGAGAAAATTTACATTGAAAATCTAAAAAGTTACTTTTAATTGTAGCTAAGAGTATTAAAATATTGGACAATGAATTTATGCTAAAATTTTGGGTATTTCACCAAAAAAAAAAACATTGGTAATGTAACAATATGATACTTAGATCAATCTTTTTAACCGAATTGCTTACTAAGGCCATCTGCAGCTTTGCGCCATTGCGCTGATGCAACGCCAAAATGGAGCAAAAAAGAGCTCCACTCTTGCTCTATTTTGAAGCAAATGAATAGTATTGCTTCATTTTAGTGCAAAAGGAATAGTGTATAGAGCAAAACTTAAATAATTTATTTGATCAATTTTCTATTTCTCATGATATAAGAAAATTATATTTTAATATGTGGGTGTTTTATTTTAATGTGTGATTAAATGTTATTGTATAATTTATAATATTTTAGTGTTAATTTATATTGTAAATAAATATATTAATAATTAGCATAAATTTACTAGTTATTGAATAGAATTCTATTCAAGATACAAATATTAAACTTGAAAGGTGAAATTGATTAGAACATAAAATACTGAAACTTGAAAATTACACTCACAACAAAATGTGGTTTTTTTATATGTTATTGTGTTTAATTATGAATGTAATGAATGTTATTAATAATTTAATATCATTATTTATATCTAATTAGCTTCATTAACTTGCAATAACAATGTTAATTTATTTTTATTATCATTTATTTCAATTGTATTATGAAAATAATTTTTTAAGAATATAAATTGATTATTATAATAAGAAAAAAGAATATGAGAAGAGAATATTCTTTATAGAGTAAGATTTAGAGTAATGGGTTGGAGATGGTTGATAAATTTGGTGCAGAATTTGCTCTAAAATAGAGCAAAAGAGTTAAGAGTGTGGATGCTCTAAACGACCCCCCTCAAGGTTCTTTGGCTCGCGATTTTAAAACAAAAAATTCAAAATATGTTGATTTGAGTTGAAAAATTCAAAATTTTATATTTAAATTATAATTTTTAGTTGTTGATTGAATTGTTCTTTAGTTGCACTATCCAAATTGAGATTTAAGAGAAAATTTTTTAATTAAAACATTTTTGAAAAAATAATTTTTTACCGAAACAAATTTGTAAATGTGAATTTAACTTTTTTTTTTCTTAAATGAGCAAGCCAAACATAAATTACGTTCCCAACTTGTGCTTTTGCTTCAAAAAAAAAACCAAATTAACATTTATATAAACGATAATAAATGACTTAAGATAAAAAAAATTTCATTTAATTTTTTATTCAGACAACCAACGTCTAGTATTCTCACAAGGAAATTTTGAACTCAGGTTCAACTATAGAGAAGCTATAGAATACAACTATACGTATGTATGTATATAGATAGTATAGGTGGACCATGAATTATAATGGTGTTGCTATCCTATGAGAGAATCTGAGGAAGTGCGTCGACTAATAAAGAAGTGGGTATATTTATAATTGAGGGTATGACCTGGAATTTACGTCATAAATAGGAAGGAATCATGTGCAGTGTATGTGGTACCGGATGAAAAGCACTCCACTGATTTTATTGCTGACTTTTTTAAAGCTCTTAGATTTTTATGTTAATAGAGATATAATAAATAAATATAAATATATATATATTTTTTGGATTTAGTCATTTTTTTTGTGCATGTAAGAAATAATTAAAATTTTTAAAAATTAAGTTATTAATCACTTATAAATAAGAGAATTAAGGACATAAAGGTAAATGTACATTTGTAGTTAAAAAAATAACTAATAATTTTTTAATTAATCGAAATATTAGTTTTTTTAAATATCATTTAAAAATGATTATTATTGAAAAAAATTGTGTTAAAAAAGAAAAAAAAAAGACTACTATATCCCCTCATTAATTTTCTGGGATCTAACAAAAGATCTTATGTTTATAAATATACTTTGTGAGCAAATTCAGTCAAATAATGAGAGTAAAATGTCCCAAATATTTTGAATTTAAATACGCCAATTTGATTATACGGTTAAACAAATCAATAAAAACTACACTTATTTGTGTGTCCGGTTTAATTAAAAAAATATTGAGATTTTTCAGGTATTAAGGAAAATAAATAAAACAAATTGAGATGATTTTTTTAATGAAATTTCGTAATATTTATTCTTCTAATAATTAGAACAACAATATTAAAACACTGGCAAAAAAAAAAAGTTAAAATTAAATAAAAAAAAAATTGAGTATTTCCCAAAAAATTTAATACTATAATACAGATACTTCAATAATTTTTAATTATTAAAATACTTACTAAACAAACTCTAAATTTCACTTAATACGAACAATTTTAATACACCAACACACGTGCAATAATACATCATGAACAGTACTGAAGGTATTTCGCAGCTTTATAACATGGGACTGTAGTGATAGAACTAGTAGAACATGCTCTAATGTATATCCATACACACACACACACATATATATATATATATAATTGCTTTGGTGACCATGATATTCACAAGCTAAGACTAAAGACTAAACAATATTCCCCTTGATTATCGGCAATCATGAAACCCTACTTTCACGGAACACTGTGACAGCCTACAGTTCGTTAATTTTATGTGTAACCCCAAAATTTATTGATATCAAAACCAACTTTTGGAAATGGATATATCGATCTCCCACATTGAGGAAGATTTTAAAAACTCTGTTTTTTGCCTTGATCGAATAGTTCAGAAAAAGCACATAACAAATTAAAATACAGTTTTGTTCACGTAACTATAAATACAATCATAAACAAAACAAAACAAAAACCTAAATACTACCTTCGAAGGCCATGAAGGGTCTTTTCTATTTGAAAGATACTTTACGTATAGTAATATATATTTGGATTCATATTAGCACTGCAATCAACATTTACATAAATTGTTAGTCCGGTTGGTAATTTCAGAAAAAAAAAAAGAAAGAAATTATTAATCACATAGTCGCATTTTGTGCCATATCTTAAAAAAAATACCTAATCTTTCAATTTAATTAAAAAAAAAAGAAATTATACTGAATGCCCAATTTTTAACTCATAATTTAAATAAATATCTAATTTTTTGGAAATTATAACGAAAGACTCAAGTGATTAAATTATTTGCATTGTGGTAATTTGTAGTAATTGATTGAGTTATAAAAAATATGTGCAAATAATTAATGAATCGGCTATTTTGATCACTTTAAAATATTGGGTATTTACCTACCTTTCCCTTAAAGAAATAATCATTTCTTTAATTACATAATTCTATTATTTTACCTTTATTACTTTAGTTTTTTATGAGCTTGTGAGTAATTTTTTAAGGTTTTAAAACGTTTATTATATCTTTGAAACATGAAAAAAAAAGACCAAATATTATATAGACTCAAAAGGAAAATATGTGTGCTTAAAAGAAAAAAAAAAAAGGAGTCTGATATCAGTAAATTAGTTGGAGTTAGACTACTTTCTCCATTTGAAGATGTTTCTAATCCTCAACAAATGAATAATTTAAAAAGAAAAAAAGACACTAATTTCGTTACTAACTATTATAAAATGTTAAGGATATAGATTTGTAGATTTTATAATAATCCACAACAAAGTCGGTCGATATTTTGATTAATATATTTTGATGACATGAATGTTTACATTATTGCTATTTGCTACTCAAAACAGTTTTTAGAAGTAACGCCAAGTGTTTCTTAAGTGTCAATATCTTCTTGTTATGTTTTGTTATAAAATCTAATATCCATCACAATGTCGTCTTTTCCATATAAAGAATGAATAACACTTTTACAAAATAACTTATTCTATGGCAGTTATAATCTAAAATCTATATCAAACATGCTTTCGATATAATATTGTAAAGCAATCTACTGAAAATCTAGATCAAACGTGCCTTTTATGACATAGACTTATAATTTTTTTTCTTTTTTTTTTTTCGGTTTCCTTTTTTCATTTTTGTCAGTGATATAAAAAGCATACTTTAGCCCTTCAAAGCATGCATGGTCAATTAGAGTAACAACCGACTAATAAAAAGCAAGAATAAATTTTATCAAAAAAAAAAAAAGAAGCAAGAATTAGTAGTGAGATAAAAAAAAAGTACAATTCACGCGCATTCGCTACCAAATCATGCAAAACTCTCACATGTATTGTACAGTGCAGGGATTGTAACGTTTGCTAGCACTTACGAATAGAAGCATAAAACCGCGTATATCGCACTTTATGATTCAAATTTCAGATGGGAAACCAGCCACATTAAAGATATATATATATATATATATATATATATATAGTGCGTATATAAT
>JACWIL010000016.1:1251129-1316129 GCA_018132145.1 Boehmeria nivea var. tenacissima | reverse complement strand
TAGCCGTAACATATGTAACACAAAATGTTACATGTCAAAATTAAGCCCTTAAGGATTTAGTCGTAACATATTTATGTTACACGTATGTTACGGCTTACGGCTAAGTCCTTCATTTTGACATTCTAAGGCTAAATCCTTCAAACTTCACATTTAAAATGACGAATTTCATAACTGGCCCCTATAAAACAATAATAAAAAGTGCATAAATATATAGATTGATTATGAATGTGGTCTAAATGCGCGGAGTTTGAGAAAATTTGATGCAGTGTCATTTTTTAGGTTCAAATTGTAGTTCATGCTATCAAATGAGTCAAATACAAATTATGTTTTTTTTTTTTAGCGGGAATTCTCAGGTAGATTTTTTTTTATGGGAACAATTTTAGATGGTCAAATTTACCTTTTCAGTGAACCTACATTTTAAAAAGTTAAATCTGACGATCCATAATTATTTTCCAGCAAAAAAATATATTTATTATTTTGTTTTTATTTTTGTCTTTAAAATTTGTAGGGAACAAAGGACAATCTAGTAAAATTATTGTCAACTTGGATGGAAAATAAAAATATTTTATTATTAAAGTGTATATTTATGTAATTTATCTTATGATTATTATTACACAGAAAATATACATTATTGTTCAATATTCATTAAATGATTGTAAAGAGATAGAAAAAAAAGTAACAATAGAAGCCCTTAATTTTATTTAGCAATTATTGAGTAAATAGTAATTTTTAAAATGATGTTATAAGAAAAATAACCGTTAATATTAATTAAGAAAATAATAATTTTTTTCAACTATATGATGATGTGTTGTTACTGCCATGCTTTTAGTTTTTCAAGGAGCTAATGATAATTTTTTTAATTTTTTAAAACGTTGACAATTTTTTTAAAACATAGACTAAAAAGCAGTTAAATACCAAATAGACCTTTTATTTATTTATTAAATAATATGCCATAAATATAAAAGGATGCCTATTCTCCTCCTATTATAAAATAAGAAAAATTATAATAAAGACTTAATTTTTAATGCCTAATTTAATAAATATTTAGTCTTTTTAAAAAATATAACAAAATATTAAAGTAATTCAATTACTTACATGATGATTGAATTGAATGGTTTTTATATAAAATAACCATCCATTTATGTTAGTTTTAAAGATATCGGATATGTTTGCTTTTATTAGTAAAATAACGATACTTTTATGTCCGAATTTTTTGAGACTGCAGTCATTAGTTTTTTTAATTCAATTTTTATTGTTTGTTGAAGACAATATTTAGTCATAAAATTTATTTTTTGGTCATAAATTTTTATATATTAAACCCGATGACTATTTTACTAATTTTCAAAATATTGGCTATAGTTCTAAAAACATAGATTTCAAAATGACTAAATCATTAACTGGCCTTGATTGAATTAGTAATAACATGTAAAAGTAATTAATTAATGAATGAAGTAGAGAAATTCCTAAAATTGACATATAATAAAAATAGATACCCAAATTTTAAAATAATTGAGTAACTAGCTAATTAATTAATTACTTGCACATAATTTTTAGGGTGAAGTAGGCAAATACCCAGAATTTAAAAAACAATAAAAATAAATACCTAAACTTTTGAAGTAATTGAGTTTCTAGTCAATTTTGTGAATTACTTGCACATGCTTTTGGTAACAAAGTGAATTACCACCACTTACCACTGTGTAAGTAATTGCATCTTTTGGGTAATTGGTTATATTTTTCAAAGACTGGGTAATAACTATATTAAGTTTTGAAAAATTGAGTATTCACTATAATTTCTCTAATTTTTATCACTAAGTAAACTGCTACCATATAAAGTAATTGGATTACTAGGGTACTTGCTATATTTTTTAAAGATTAAATATTTATTTAAATTAGATATTCACTATAAAATAGCGAGATAAAGAGAGGAAAAAAGAAAAGCAGCAGCAAGAGAGGTTGGGAGTCGGAGGGTGGAGGAATTTGATTTGAAACCTCAAGAGCCTCCTCTCCTCTCCTCTTCTCTTCTATTCTCTTCTCCCTCTCCATATAAATTCATTATTCACTCAACTAAACGCGAAAGCACATATTTTCTTTCTTTTATTTTATTTTCTGGGAACAGGTTCGTGTCTCCTCCTCCTTGATGCCAATTTTCCTTTATAAAATTAAATTAGCTGAATTGAATTGGGGAGACGACGGGTGCATTGAATTTGAATTGCATTATATTAGATTATATTAGATTTGACAGACACAGAAGCGTAGCATTCATCTCTCCCTCTCTCATTCTGATTTCGTATCCCTATCTATGTGTATCATTCTTCTCTCCCATCTCTCCACAATTTTCTTTTCTCTTTTTTTTTTCTTTTAAATAAAAAAAAAATCCCTAAAAGAAAGAGATAATTAAATTGGCGTGATCGCTTCATAAATTATTGGATCTGTAAATGTAAGATTGATTGTGATCTAAAGCCAATTCTCATTGTTATTGTTTGATTGAGAGCAGAGCTGAGCAGAATGAGGGCCCAAGTCGACGCTGAGGCTGCGGAGGTTGAGGCGGTGGAGGCGGTGGAGGAGGTGTCTCTCTCTCTCTCCAAGGACAATGACAATGGCAATGGCAATGGCAATGGCAATGGCAATGACAATGACAATGACAACGACGTTGACTCCTCTTACGTCTTCGTCTCCAACACCGATGCTCATGCTCTTCACAACGCTCCTCTCCCTCTCCCATCCAAACAGCTCATCGATCCAGATTCAACGCATTCTGATTCTGAAACTGCCATTGCCGTTGCCGTTGCCGACCATGTGTCTCATCATCACTCCCAATCATCCTTGGACGACCTCAAACCCCAAACTCAGTTAGATGATGCTGCTGCCTCGGCAATTCTACATCTCCATCACGCTATAACTCCTCAAACCTCTCTACAGGAATCATTCACCATCTCTGGACAGCCTCTTGTTCAACAGTCCGCCCTCCATCTTGGAGACGACTTCAAGTCTCCTTCGCCTTCCGCTTCCCAAGTTAATAAGGCCACACAACTCCAACTCCAAGTTGCCAATGCGAGATCTTGCCTGCTGATCCCACCCACGACACTGTTTCGGACGCTGCCGACTTGGTTGACTCCACTCAACAATACGGGTTTCCTGACGTTTCTTCAACCTTGACCTCCCCATCATCTGAGACCTGCAATGCTTCTCTTCAAAGTGGTGAAAACTTTTCTGGTCCCACTGTTGATACCAAAGTCGAGAGTTCAGATGTTGGACACGGGGTTGGGGTGTCTTTGCTTTCCAGAGATCTTCCCACCGATGAAGCTGGAGATGTGAGTCCAGACACAGATAGCAGAGACTCAAATGGAAAAAGCATGCACAATCCTGATTCTTGTCTTGTTGAGAAAGAGATATGCTCCGTCATCATTGATCCGGAGACAAATTCCCTGCTAATGATGGGATGTCCGAACCCGAGACAACTGGTGCTTCCAACGGAGGTGAAGACCAATTATGTACTGATCCTACAGATGAATCCAGTGCTGCAAACAAGACCCTAGAATATCCCAGCAGTCAGAATACGTCTTCTGATTGCACAGATTTGGGATCAGACATCGGTGTTGATCATGAGACTAGTTTGCCAGATTCTCCAGCTGCTGCTGATGATCAACCAGAGACGGGAGTTGCGTGCACGCGTCTGCTCGAAGCAGCAGAGATGGTGATGGTATTTCATTGAAGGAAGAAGAGGGCAGTGGAAGTCCGGTAGCATGTAACTGCGATCTTGAAGATGTAGCAAGAGAAGTGAAATCAATTTCTCAAGAGATTGAGGGCGTTGATGGAGAACACAAGGATCAGATCTCATCCTCCCCCGAACAGGCTGCACAAGGACACAATGTAGGAGCTGAGGTCGTGAAAAAGCCCTTCTATTTCTTCATTAGAATGCCACGATATGATGATGAAAATTTGAGAGGCCAGATCAAACTGCCGAGGGACAAGTTCAAGAGAGAACAAAAACTCGAGACGTTCTTCGTGCCAAAATTCAGGTGGAACGGGTAAGAGAGATCTGCCAATGAGTTTTCCTAAGTAAATGGTTTTATCCATATTTTAGTAAAAGATATCATTACATGCTTTGAATCTTTTTATGATCAGGTGAGTGCTAAGGAGTGCGGTGATAAGGTTCGAGCTGCACTAACCGAGGAGAGAGCTGCACGAGATGCATTTAAGTCCAAGCGCCAGGAAATGGATTCAGTTCAATCTGTGATTAACAAACTGAAGAATGCATTATCAGTGGAGGATATTGATAGCAGGGTGCGGTGCATCTCTCCCCCCATTAATTTTTTATTTTTTATTTACAAGTTTAATCAGGATAACAAACCTCCAAAGTGCTATAAATATATGTATACATATATATATATTTTTTATACGGTGCATATCGTCCTCAATTTGTTGCTCATGAACAGATACGTAATATGGAACACATGATAGAACATGAAACCTTGCCTTTGAAGGAAGAAAAGCAGCTAATTCGTGAAATCAAACAATTAAAGCAACATCGTGAACAAATCTCCTCTAACATGGGCAGCCAGGACGAAGTTCAAAAGGCTCTAGACCAGAAAGACCAAGTTGAAGAGCGCTTGAAGGTATTATTTATGCTTGCTCATGCACTTTACTTATCTAAGTCATGTGTGACAAGTATTAGGATAAAAAGAAGAAACTTGTGCAAAATAACCGATTACTTGCCGTAGTGGTGCTTAGCAAGTCCTAACCGACACTCCTGATGAGTCATTGACAAGGCACCTGACATGTTCAATTAATCACCGGCTTTTTCATCATCACAGGGTTTGAGGAAGGAGTTGGATGTACTCAGAGTCGAGCTTTCCAAAGTTGAGGAGGTCACTCAAACTGCTAAGCAGCAACTCAACAAGGAGAATGAGAAGCTAAATGAGTTGGTGTACCAGTTCAAAGCTGCAGATGGCATTCGTCAAGAGGCATATGCACATTTACAAAGTTTGAAGAAACAACAATATGAGAAGGTGTGTTGCACTTTAAGTTTCCCATCTTTTCCTTTCCATTTCTTCCCAGATTGTATGACGAGGGTGGGTTTTTTTTTGGTAAATCCATCTGAATCAGGTCCTTTGTTATTTCTTTTGGTCGTAGCTGCAGGATGATGCAACTGCAATAGATTGATCATGAATTTCATTTCTTTGACTGATTGTTTTGTTTTCAGAACAAGCAATTTTGGAGATACAAGGATGACGCAAAGGCAGCACAGAAATTAGCATTAAGCTGGAGATAAGGAACAACTGCAGCATCTTTGTGTTGACCAGGTGGGTTCTATCGAGTCGTAATATTAGTCTTATTAAATCCAGCAAAAAAACTGTCTTGTTTGGAGTAATGACCAATCAATTATTTAGGTGGAGAGAATTATGGAACTGTGGAACAGAGATGATGATTTCCGGAGAGAGTATGTCAGGTGCAACACCAGGAGTACACTTAGGCGTCTGAGAACATTGGATGGTCGCCGCTTGGTCCGGATGAGGAGCCACCCATTATACCTATTACTGTAAACAGCAGAGGGGCCAAGGATAATGCTGTGACATTAACTTCAACTCCAGAACAGAGAGAGAGAGAATCCGCCGGTAAAAGAAGAGAAACTAGATTCTAGTTCAGTTGCAAATGTTGTGGAGCAAAAGAAGCAAACGGATAAAGAAAAGAAACCAGCAAAACTTACTGCTCCTCCGGGAGAAACCCAGCAACTCTCTTGGATGAGGATGAAAGGCAAGAGGAGAGAGAAGATGAAGTGAGACTGAGCAAGGAGGAAGAGGAGGTAGCGAGAAAAGCAGAAGAAAAGAAGAAAGAAGAAGAAGGGCAAAACTGAAGAAGCAGCTTAAGTTGGAAGAGAAAGCCAAAGCTAAGGAAGCAATGGAGAGGAAGAAAAGGATTGCAGAGAAGGCCCAAGCCAGGGCTGCAATCAGAGCACAAAAGGAAGCTGAAGAGAAGGAGAAGGTAAGAATAAACTTACAAAAGTCCCGTATATATCTTATTCTTATTCATAGTTTCCAAAGTCTACATTCATCTAATACTACAACAACGTTGTGTGCGTATGTGATGTGTTGTGCAGGAAAGGGAGAAGAGGGCCAGGAAGAAGGAAAGAAAGAAGGCAAATGGGAAAACAAATGAATCTGCTGGATCAAGGGTTATCTGCGGCTGCCACTTGTACTCCAAGCTCGGAAATTCCTACGAGTCCAAATGAGTGTGCTGATGAAACTGCAGCAGTTGCCAAGGAGAAACCATTGGCGATGGGAGTGAAGAGGCCTCCTCAGAAGAGCAAGACAAAGCGATAATGCCGGCGCCTCTCCGGAATAGGGGTAAGAGGAGGATGCAGTCGTGGATCATGTGGGCGTCTCTTGCACTCGTGTTCGTTTTGGCGCTCACTCTCTTGGCCAAAAATCAACTTCTCATTTAAACTCCACACTTTGCTGGGACATTCCCATATAATATCCTATACCATATTATATCTATATCATATTTCTTATATAAGAAAATAGATTTATATAAGGCTATAAGCGATTGATTCTTTTGTTTACTTTTTGGCGTCCTTTTTAGGATATGTGTTCCACTAAATGCGTTTGCATTCGGCTATCATGTTCACGAGCCATCTTTGTTTTCTTTCATTTCTTTGAGACCCCTCATTGGTAATTTGATTTGCTTATTAAGTTTTTTTCATATATATGTAATTTATTGAATAAGAAGTTGAATGTGGGAAAGCAACAATTGAGCGGTAATATAACAGATTTGGTTTTTGGTAATAGAAGAACAGGCGTTGCAGCATTATGATGCGTATGCGTGAATGATTAGAAGTGCGAACCTTTATGGGGAATGCTGTAATTTGCTAACAATCATTACACTAAGACTAGTCTTAAATTAGTTACCGTTATTATTATATAATCACAAATTCTTCCATACTATTACAGTTTCAAGCCAAACAGAGAAATGATGATGAAAAATTAAATACATTTCTTTTTCAAGCACAGGATAATCCTTAATTAGATCACAAGCAACCAGCAGCATAGTCTGAATATTTACCAGAAGCAGTTTCATGCAAAGGGTACAACAAATATTGATGGGGATAACTCAATAGTCCTTGGGAGACGATCTTTTGGAAGAAGAAGATTTTGCCTTGACAGCATCTTGAGCGATGACCTGTCCCACGCCCTCGGCAAGTCCCTCGATGAGTCCCCCAATGAAGTCGATCATCACCTGGGACGCCAGCCTTGCCGCATTGCCCAGCATCTTGTTGCCCGCCTTCTCTTTGTCTTTGTGCCCGTTCCCGCGGAGGCCGTTGATGGCTGCCTTTGCGCACACCGCGTGGAGGTGGTAGTCGCACACGGTGCAGCGGTACACGCGGCTCGACCTCTTCCTGTTGCACTCGCCGCATGCAAACGACGCGTCGTGGTACTGATCACGGTCGGCGGGCAGTGGCAGCAGCCTCAGAGTGTGGGCATGGAGCTCAAGACGCTTGATCTCAGGAGTGAGCATGGCGCAGCAGGGATGCAATTGGAAGGTGCACACGCTGCATCTGAAGGCGTACCCTTTGGTCGGCCGGCTGCACATGTCGCACTTTGATTGCCCGTGTTTGACTGCAACATATTTCAGTAAAATAAGAATCGTGAATGAACAATGGGGAGAGAGAAGAGAGAGAGAGGTGGGCGGAGGGAGGGAGGGAGGGACCTGGTTTAGAGAAGAGTAGGAGGAGGTGGTGGCAGTGGAGAGGATGGGCCTTGAGAGAAGGTGGCGCGGAGCCACAGAAGGGGTGAAGCTGATAGTCGCAGCGCTGGCAAACAAACCTCTTGCCTGCGCCGTACTCCTTGCAGCCGGCGCAGGTGAAGAGGTCCGGCAACTTCACCATGCAGAGTGGGTGCTGCGGATGCCCGAAGTGCAGCATCTCTTCACCAAGAATCAGCTGCGGCGACGTCGGGAACTCCACGGTCGACGACGAAGACGCACCTGTGCCTGCGCCTGCGCCTGCGCCTGCGCCTGCAGCAGCAGCAGGGTAGTGGTGCTTGTCCATTGAACTCGACTTGCTCAGCTGAAACGTTCTGCTCTTCTTCATATTGTTGTTGCTATTGTTTTTGCTGCAACTGCACTGCAAGGGCTGTTAGCTCACGTATTTATGGTTGAGAGTTGAGACGAGAGAGAGATAGATGTCCCTCTGCCCCGTGCTGTGATCTATGTATGTATGTATCGTATCGTTGCGTATCATATCATATCATATGTTATCTTATGGAAGCATAGAAATAAACAGTGGTGATTCTGGAAATTTGGAAAAGAAAAAAGCAGTTACATAGCCAGAGGAGAGGGCACAAAAGTCAAAAAGGAGCTTTTCTTTCCTTATAGCTTTAATCATAAATATTCAGTAAGCAGTAAGTCATTAAGTTTTCTTCCATTCCATACTGCAAGTCCTGCCGCGAATCTGGCTAACCCACTTCCTTGCTTCCTTTCTTCTTCTTCTTCTTCTCAAAAGTAAAAAAGTGAGTTTGAAAATTGCTGGACCTTCAACAAATATCAATTGCCACATGGCAGTGGCACGCATCTATTCTATGTCTGTCTTTACCTTTTAGACTTGGAGGGAGGGTTATACAACTTTTGCGAACACTAATTTTCAGTTTTGATGGGAAATGACATGACATGGTATCTTATTCTATCTAATATCTATACTCTATACTCTATACTCGTCGCAATTTTCAGTTGTGGATGGAACACTTGAACACCAATTTCGATTCTATTTTGGCCAATCAAATAAGTTTACTTCAACCATGCTATATTATATTGCTATACACACCAAATTTACGCTACAAATTTGCTTTTTCTGTCCAATGTCTTATCCTTCCTACACGCTAATTTCTTGCTTCTCTGTTCATCAGATATACAATGATCACTAATGAAATATATAGCTACTTAGAAAATCCAACAAAATTCGATGGGAAAATGTCCTAAAAGGGAGTGGGAGGTTCGCCGCCAGTAACACCGAGGGAAATTATGAAAATTACCACTTTAAAAGAAAATTACAGCGCATGCCATTTTTTAATAGTTAATTGACTGAATTGTTTTTTTTTTTTTTTTTTCTTGAGGAAGACAATGAGGGAAATAAGGGTAATTTATTAATTTAATGATAAAAAAAAAGTGACATGACATGCAATTGTGATATAAGTTGCAAATTTGATGTGAAATGTGATGTGCGATCAAATTTTCTTGAAGAGTAGATAACAATAACAGTGCATGAACATCGGTAAACTCTTATGTGGGCCCAATATAATCAAACTTTTGGGGGAAATTAGAAAGGGAGGATATCAAAGTAAAGCCATCCACTTGATAATCTATTCTCTAAGTGGTGTGTTAAAAAAAATTATTCTTTTATTTATTTATTTTATGTTTATAGCGTAAATTTTAGGATATAAATTAAAAGTGCAACACACATGCAATATAGATTATCATTATGCCAAAAAAAGGGCATTGCTCCCAACTTTTTAATAGATTGATCCTTATGCTTTTGCTACATTCTATATCGAGGGAGAATTGAAAAAAAAAAAAAGAAAAAAAAAGGCATATTTACTATATGACTAAAGTGATGGGTTAAAAACTCTTATGATATATTGAGTTCCAAATGCAATTATATGTCCGTTCGACATTATTCTAATGAAATGGGTTAAAACCGAAGACTACATAATTACTTTATTGTTCCTATATAATTAAATTATACATGGGCAAGTTAGCATTGCCTTTGGAGGTTATTTTTAGATTATATAAATAATCTAAATCAGCTATAGGCATTTGGTAAATCGCTTATTAAAAAAGTAGATAACTGTTTTTGTTTTTACGTAGTATAACTTGGGAAGCAGGTTTAAACGATTTAAATTACTAAAATATCCTTAATTAACTACTCATATTCCACAAACTAGTTTTCCGAAATTATTATTTGGTAATTTTACATAGTTACACTATTTTAACAGCAGTTTTAAAATAAAATAATCAAACATCCTACATATTTATAATTTCAGCAGCTTCTTTCATTAGCCCAATTTGAAGTACTTCTTTTATAAACACATCAATGCCAAACTGGCACATGATATGATGAGTCTTGAGGGTTTTTTTGGTCAATTTATTTTCTTATTCGAATTGAAATAACCATTTTACCCAAATTTAGTTAATTAAGTTAATAATTTTTCAGAAATTTTTTGGTCAATGTTGCACTCTTGAGGAGTGTGAGGTCTTTAGAATATGAAATGAAAAATAATTTATTTCTTTTGCTTTTCATTTTTTTCCCTCTACTCTCATTCTTTTTTCTTTTTTTCGTTTTAATTTCAACTCAGCTTTTTCTTGTCATTCGGGTGTCGGATACCTATTATATTATATATATGTATATATATATATATATATATATTTTAATTGTTTTAAAAAAAATTGTGTTCTTAGTACATAAGGACTAATTTTGATAAAGATGGAAGAACAGAAAGCTGCTAGTGCAGATTTTAAAATCTCCCTTTTTCTTTCCTCTTTTCAAAAAAATAAAAAATAAAAAACTCTGAGACAAGACACCAATTGATAACTGAATGGGCCACCTCATACAACACTCCCTATTTTCACTGGTGGGCCGAATACGCCACCTCCCGGGGTTACCTACATTTTACGATAAAATTTGATCCGATGCCGTCCAGATTTGTAGTTCATGCTATTAAAAGAGAAAATTATAAATGATGTCATTTTACTTTTATTAATATATTATATATTATATATTATATATTATCTTTCTTATATTTTTTATTTGTAAAATGGGACAATTTAGTTAGTTTCATTATAAAAAAGTAACATGATTTATAAATTTCTTCTTCAAGTGATAGTTTTTTGTCTTTTTGAAACACTTTGCCAAAAGTGACTTTTTAAAAGTTTTTATTTCTTTTAAAAATATACTAATTTGTTCTTAAAATAAAAATAAAAACTAATTTGGACAAGTATTTGAGAGAAATCCATCACATATAGAGTCTAAACCAATGATCATAAGCTAATTAGTAGAACCCACCCCTAAAAATTAACTTATGAAAAGAGAGAATCTGCGAATTCATAAACCATCAACTAATCATGTACTTAACGAACGGATGTGCGATCAGTTTTATCGTTGTCAATATGTCAAACAACTTTTTTGATTGTGTAGGGGTATATGACTATGATGATAGATGAGAAAAATAGAATGCTTGCAATTAATAATGGATGAGAAAATGAGGCATTAATAGGATTCGTTTTAGATTAAAAAAAAAAAAAGACGAGTCGCTGAGTTTGACATTTGTGTGGCTATATATATTGTTGGTGGTTATCACGTCTAAACATGAACTATATCTTAGAAGACTTGGATGTTGTATTTCACGTTGACATTATTAGATTAGAGAAAAGGCAACCATATATCTATTCTCCTCACCATATATATATATATATAGCTATATATTAACATTAATTAAAAAGAAAGTGGGTTTGAAGTTTGATCATGAATGTGATACTGATAAGGAAATAGGCACAAATGTCAAAGATTACAATATTGCCCCATAAATGTTAGCTAGTCTTTTATTTATTTTTAAATGTTAGCTAGGTTAGTTAATTGAGTCAGTGCATGGTTAATTAATTTACTAACTAGAAGAATTGGATTTCATAATCCTATACAAATAATGAAAGCCGCAATGCGTTTTCAGTGGGCGTTTCGGCCGTTTTTTTTTTTCAAGCAGTTTCGTGGCCTTTTTTTGGCCTTTTTGAAGAAAAAAAACCCGTTTTTTTAGGGTAAAAATGAAGAGAAAAATTTTAAATTATGTCTAAATACAAATATATATAAAAAATTAAATCAATAAAAAATTAAATTTAACGCGCGTGTATTTAACTAGTATATATATATATATATCATTGTGTTTGGAGAAATCATTCCAACCATTTTTGACCATTCTAAATGGTTTGGAAAATGATTTGACTTTATAAATTTCGAGGTGGTATAATGGTTGAGATTTAAAAATATTGTATAAAGATTTGGAAAGTTAAAAAAAATGGTGGAAAAAATTAGAATGGAATAGAATGATTTGGAAGATTAAAAAAGTAAAAAAATAGAATGAAATGGAATGGGTAGAACGGTTGGAGCAAATGTTGACGAATATATCTAAATATATCGATTATTGAGAGTCTTTGGCTGTGGTTGTGGCTGTGGCTGTGGCTGAGAAGCTTCGTAAAATGTGAAAGCACAAGGAAGGAAATGAAAGAGTGGGCAAATGTTGACGAATATAAATATTTAAAGAAAGAAAAAAAACACGTGTAAGCGGGTATTTGGCTTGGTGGTCAAGAAAACAAAGCCGCGTGTATAGTAGTGTCAAATACACATCAGCACATATATACGCACCAAAAAGTCTCAACTTTATCTTTTCCTTGGCTTTCGAAGTTTCTTCCATGCCAAACTCCTTTTTCTTCCTTATCATACGCAACAAATATTGCTCTCTCGTTGAATAGCCAAAATAGATAGTATTATACGTTGTAAAACACTTGATTGCTGCCATTTTACCCCTTGTTTGGTTCACTTATTTTACCAATTTCATTCCATTATATTTTATTTTTTTCAACATTCTTAAATCTTTATACAATTCATCTCATTTAATTCTATTTTTTTCAAACCATTTTTTCAACTTTCCTAATCCCTATACAATATTCTCAAATCTTAACCATCTATACTACCTCGAAATTTGCAAAGTCAAACCGTTTTATAACTATTCTTCAACCTATTTTTTCCATTCCAATTAATGAATTAAATGACCTCCTTAAACAAGGGGTAAAATTCTCCACCTCCCCTCGCAATCTAACTCCAGCTTCTTGTGATTTCACAGACCATATAGATTTTAAGTGATTAATGCTCATTATATTATTTCTTTTAACACATAATCCTAAAAAAAGGAAAAGAAAAAACAACATTACAAAGAAGCTTTTTAAATTCGTTGAATGAAACTCATATTCGAAGGAAAAAACCCCAACCCATAAGTCTTATATTTTCATATTTTATTAGTAAAAAAAACTCTAACTTCACAAATGTCCAATTATTTTTGATTTTCCAACACTTTGTCTGTGTACATGTAACATTAAATATAAATAGAAAAACTATTGCGCCAACTGTTCAAAATGAGGCTGACTCTACAGATGAAAATAGAGGAAACTCTAGCTAAGTAGTGGAAAGATATTCAAATGAAAGAAAAATTGAAAAAAAAAATTAGGCATTTAACCAAGTTTGTGGGTAATTTTTTAGGATTTAACGTTACATTTAATGTTATATTTTTTACACGTATATATGTTACATGTTACAAAAAAATGTTACATGTTATGGCTAAATCTCTAATTTCGTACAACTATCGCTAAATCCTTCAAACTTTACATTCAAAACGGCCAATCCCAAAAAAAAAAAAAAAGACACAAATAACAATTTGAAAATCCTTTTGTGAACTTGAAGCATTTCCGAATAAATGATTGTGTGGTTTTTCAAGTTTTGAGATGAGTTAAATGATGAAAATTTAAGCATCTTAAGTTGAGATTAGAACAGTTAAAATGAATTTGAAATATTTGGTTGTAATCATGCGCTTGAGGGTGGGGTGTATGTCATCATTTTTAATTATCCAATAAAAATCAACAATGGTTCCCTACGTAGGGTGTGGAATGAAAAGTTGTTCCGTATGGGAGAATTTTCTATGTATCAAACTATAGTACAAAAGTCAGCTAATTACAAAAGAAAATAAAAGAGACGGTCAAAATGTTGATGAAATTCATTGGGTGGGTTTGAGTTGCGTCAGCACATACATATATTGAGAGAGAGAGAGAGAGAGAGAGTGGTGGGTGTTCCGCTTCTCCCTTTAAAAACATAATTAAGCGTTCATATTTTGTTTATAAAAACTCTCCGATCGATCTTATATATTCTGTAAATTAACTTTAATGGGGGCTTGCATGAGCATGAGATTGGGGTGGCAAGAGCATGGATCAGGATCAGGATCAGGATGGAATTCGACGGCGAAGGTGATATCGTTGAACGGGTCACTCCGTGAATACGCGGCGCCGGTGGGAGTGGGGGAAGTGCTCGGGGCAGAGAAGGAGAGAGCTGCTGCTGCTGCTGCTGCGGCGGCGTTGTTGATGTGCAACTCGGACAGCTTGTACTTTGATGAGACCGTTCCGGCAATGGATTCGCAAGATGAGCTGCGCCCAAACCAGATGTACTTCGTGCTGTCTGCGTCAAAGAAAGAGAAGCCACTCTCCGCCGCCGACATGGCCTCTCTCGCTGTCAAAGCAACCAAAGCCATGATCATCACACAATCCAAGAGTAGCAAGAAGAAGAAGAAGAATTCTGGCCGCCGCCGCCAACGCCGCAGCAGCATCATCTCTCCGCTCAATATTATTAATGATGAGGAGGAGTACTACCATCATCCGCACGAGTACCACCACGAACTCACCGTTGGCGTTAATATTACCAGAAAGAGAGATAATAAGAATAATCGCTCATCATCCAGCAGATCCACAACCACAAGGGCGGCCAAAAAGAAGCTGATGATGCCCATTCCTTCCTTCACCCTCCGTCTTTCCACCATCTACGAATCATCATCATCATAAATCATAATATATAATAATAAAAAGACCCTTTTCGTTATTATTATTATTATTTCTTTTATTCCTTAAATATTTGCTTGTATAATTATATATGCATAATTTGTAAAGAATATTAATATATCTATATATCTAGTCGACGAGAAGAAGAATTCTCGCCGCTGCTGATGATGGTGATCGGAACTGGCTTAGTATACTATAAGCACTGCTGCCAGTGCCACGAACTCACTGTTGGCGTAAAAAGAAACAAGAAAGAAGCAGCAGCACCTCATGCCCCTTCCCTTCCGTCTTAATTTCCACCATCTACGATTCATTATTATTATTTCTTTCTTTTTTTTTTCTTAATTTCCTTGTATCATAATTTGTATATAGTAATACATATTATTACTTCATTTGTATTTCTCCTTTTTACATCTCTGTCAAAAACAATACCGAGATCGGATCTGTAATGGTACAGGAACTTTTTCCCTGGCTGCCAAGCCTTATATTTTAAAATTTATTTTGTTTACATGAAAATCTCATCGTCCTTCATTTCATTTATCATCCTTTGACTCCCTATAATATCGTTCGTGTTTGTCAATATTTCATTAATTCGAATCGATATTTGCATTTCACCACCGCCAAAATGGATCTTGTCTACGACTACGAGAGTACGAAAAAGTCAAAATTGTGATTCTCTCTATTGTTCACGGCACGCCACGCCACGCCACGCCACACGATTTTTCTTCAATTCCAAACCTTCCTCTCGTCATGCCAATTTATACTTTTTCAATCTTCAATTGCAAGCCATCCAATTACGGGGAATTGCAAAAATAATAATAATAATAATAATAATAATAACGGTTTTTATAGTAAATAGTCATATATTTATGTTTATTTTTAACAATTAGCCTATGTTTGTTTTTATTACCAAAATAGTCATACATTCGTGTTTAGATTTTTTAGACTACAGTCATTAGTTTTTAAATTCTATTTTTATTGTTTGTTGCAGGCAATATTGTCAAAAATTTTGTGTCTCTAGTCATAAAATTTATTACTTTTTTAGCTGCATGTTTTTTTGCTATTTATAAGATATTTTTTATTTAGTAATAAGTTTTGTGAAATTGGTTGTATAGGCAATCATTTATTGGTGAGTTTGTTATTTTATTAATGGATGTTTAAATTTTTATTGTGTTTATTACAAATTTTGTGACTATAGTCATAAATTTTATGACTGTGTATTTTATTTATTTAGTCACAAATTTTATTTCTTTAGTCATAGATTTTTAGATGTTGACCTTATTGCTATTTTGCTATTATTTTAAAACGTGGGCTATATCTTTAAAACATAGACTGTAAAATGTCTAAATCCTTAACTGGCCCTAATAAAAAAGAGTACTTCTGTTATGAGTTTTTTTTTGGGCGGTGAAAAACAATTTTGGGCCGTCTGATTCACTTTTTTTTTTGGTCCTGCATATTAAAAATGTGACTCTGACCATTCAAAATTATTTTCCACCACAAAAAAAATCCACTATAGAATTTTCCATAAAAAAAGTCTTCCGCCTAATAATTTATGCTCTTACTCTTGTACAAATTAATAGGTGCAACACAAACGATATTTAAATTTTTAATATGTAAAAATAAGATATTCATCAAATTTTGTCTTCTAAATTCTAATTTAGTTGTCTATTGCCTTATGTCGTACTAAAGGGAGAATTTCAAAATAAAGCCATTTTTGATACTACTTAATAATTTATACCTCAAGTGGTGTGCTCCTTTTGATCATATTCTATATTAATAGTATAAATTTTAGAGTATAAATTAAAAGTACAACACACATGAGCATAGATTATCAATGTGACTAGAATGAGTATTCCTCAATATCACCCTACTAAAATTGAGGAATTTATAGTTAATTAATAACCTAATCTTAGGATGCGTGTTTCCATTTACGTCTCTCATTTTGCTCCCTAGATTCTGCAACCTAAAACTTTTTTATTTTTATTTTTTATTTTATGTTAAATTGTCTATTTATTTTTCTTTCTATCTAAAATACTCTAATATTACTTACCCATCACTATGTTCCACCATTTTTTTTATTTTTATTTTATTTTTTTACACCTATTTTTTTTCCTTTCTAAACTTGTGTGGAATGAAAATTCGAAGATCATAACACAGTTGTTTTAATCTTCAAATTAAAAGTATTTCATTAATTCTCAATCATCACAATGAATTTGGCATGCATGACACGAATCCAAAAAGAACGAGTAAAGATCTGATATAGTGAACTGTCAAAAGGAGAAATGCCGAATTCGGATCCCAATCAAATTTAAATCTTCCCACTTTCGTCTTAGAGGAAATCGTTTAGTTCAAGAGAGAAAATTTAAAAAGAGAATCTTTTATCTTGATCAAAATCTAAGGATTCATTATAATTTTTTTAACTGTTTAGCTCATTTGGCACAAACAGAACTCTTACCATTGTTTTATTTTGATTTTTGTTTGTTTGTTTGTTTTTATTTTCGGTTACTTTTCCTTTTGGTAAAGTTTGATTTGTTGAAATTAAAGTAGCAGACATGAGAGAATATGAATTATATTACATAAGATGGATGGGGCCACTTTATGGAAGACAAGTATAGTGTACATTTTTTGGTTTTCCCTTTGGCGAGCGATAACAAATGAAGTGATTGATATAAATAATAAATATGTCGCGAAAGCTGTAATTCCTTTTGAGAGGCATTAAACTGTAGTTTGTTCCCTCTAATAATTTTATCTCTTTGACGCATCCATTCGTTTGCTCGTCTCAATCACTTTTAGTTTATGTGCCTAGCTAGCTATTTATTTCTCTTCTAACTTCTATATATAAATATAAGAGTAATGCTACACATATCAATATTTTTATCAACTTTTTTAATACAAACTCATGTGTCATATGATTATTGGTGAGTGCTTATCACCTTGGTAAGAGGATTTGATATTTAGCCAATCAAAACATTACACATCAATTGCTACATAAGTTGGTATTAAAAAGTTGATAAAAGAGTTGGTATGTCTAGCATTTTCCTAAATATAAATATATATATATATATAATTCTAAACTAGTCTTTGAGTTTTTTCGATTTTATCTCCATATTTTTAGTAATTATGAAATGAACTTTGAATTTTTTAAATTGGTATAAAAATATCATTTTACGTTTTCAAAATAACAAAACTACAATTTACAAAACTCATTAATTCAACATCCAATTTTTTTAAAAAGTTCAACTCTAAGTTTATTTTTTAAATTAACAACAAACATATTATGAATATATATATATGAGGAAAGGCCTAGAAGATCTCTGATTTTTCGTAATCACGACCTTTGGCCCCTGAGGACCCCTTAGGGCCTTGAGTTCTATGCGAACGTGGCTCTTCGATTCCGAGTACTATTTAGCTCCTTGGTCCCGAGTAATTGTTTTAAAATTACCCGATAACATTTTGTTTTTCATAATATCTCTCGAGTAACTAATTAATTGGTTGAGCGATTAATACTTTGAGATGTGAATGATAATCAATGAACAAAGATGTTGGTTTAAATTTTGTTACTACTCCCAAATATCTTGGATTGCTGATGTTGAATAAAGTGATTATGCGTTAAAATGCATTCCCCGAGCGCTCTAGTTTTCTTTACCATTGACTGTGATATTGACCTTTCATGAATTTTTCTATTAAAAAAATTAATAAAATAACAAATAGCATTTAGAGTAACATAGGTGCACAGGAGCATTTAAAATTTAAAATTAAATATCATTTTTGTAATCTTTTTAGCGCCAAATTTGACGCTGGCCATTAGAGATGGTCTAAAATCTACTTGTATTGACTAACTGCTAATGATTCCATGTCTAGTTCTAAAGAATTAGTTATACATATTTCTTGGCGAAGATCAATTAATTACTGTTTAAGGTATATATAGCTTCTTAATTTGGTTTTGATTTTCGTTGCTGCTAAATAGGAATAAAGTATTTTGTTTTCTTCCCAATCTAATGGACCACTGAATACATTTTTATATGCAAGAAAAGCTACATGCACGATGATGCAGGGGTTGGTCCACCAAAATATTAAAGTTGCTAAAATACAATAATCACAATTATGTATGATTCGACCCGTGCTATCTTTTTGGTTGGAGTGGGCGTAAAAAGGAAAAGCAATGGCAAGGAGGAGAGAGGCATATGTACGTGAATGATTGGATCATGAGCGGAAATTTAAAAAGAAAAGAAAAAAAAAAAAAGGCCTAGAAGCGTGCCAAGTAATTAATCAACTTCATTCATTTCTGATCTTAATCATGACTGCCTGCCTGCCTGCCTGCCTGCAGAGTGGGACCTTTAAAGGAAGAGCAAGTGGAGCTCTAAGGGAAAACTCAAATAACGTATGTTTATTTGTATGTATGGCATAGTTAATTAGGCTATAATTGGAAGATGATGTGTATTGTGTAGTGCAGTGGTGATGAATCAAATATGCGCTACCTACCTATACCTATCTGCATGCGCAATAATTGTATAAATTATAAATTGTTTTGTTAGTGCAACTGTGCAAGTGCAAGGCGTGGAGTTTGGGACAGAGATGACTAATTGGGGTCTAATCATTGCCTGCCTGCCTGCCTTCCTTCCTTTTAATTAATAATCCTAATTTTTTTGTTTGTTTATCATTGGAAGCGTACGCCATGATCATCCTCATTAGCTTAATAGCTAGGTAGGGACGATACACATATATATGATAATTATTATTTAGTTGGTAATGGTAATGATATATATACCCCCCACCAGTCCAGTCCAGTCCACCACGGCCTGCAGATATCTACTCCCAACTCCATCGCCTTTGAATACAAACTTCCCTAATATCTATCTATCTATCTTCTTCGATTCCTCCATTTTGTTTTTTTGTTTATATAACAAAAAATGAGGATGATAGACCTGGGAAGCCAGACGCTGCAGATAATGGACACGGCCACTGCAGTGGAGTGCGGCGGCCCAGGCCTCGGAGTGAGGCTGCGCCGGATGCTCGTGGGCTGCATGCTGCCCGCATGCGGCGGCTTCATGCCCCATCATACGTACCATCACGAGGCCGACTCGTCGTCTTCGTCGACGTCGACGTCGTCCTGGCCGCAGGGTCATGGAGACATTCATCATCAGCGGAGGGTGGTGACGGGGACGTTCTTCGGGAGGAGGAAGGGGGGGCGGGTGAGCTTCTGCGTGCAAGAAGACACACGCAGCAGCCCCATGCTGGCGCTGGAGCTGGCGGTGCCGACGGCGTTCCTGGCACGGGAGATGCAGTGCGGAGTGCTGCGCATCGCGCTGGAGTGCCAGCAGCAGACGCAGAAGCAGAAGCAGAAGCGGTGCTGTCTGTTGCAGGAGCCAGTGTGGAGGCTGTTCTGCAACGGGCGGAGGGTGGGGTACGCCCTGAGGCGGAGCAACCAGGTGGCAGGGTGGGAGGGGTGGGTGCTGAAGCGGATGGGGTCGGTGTCGGTGGGGGCGGGAGTGCTGCCAGAGGAGGACGTGTTGTACATGAGAGCCGGGTTCGAGCGAGTGGTGGGATCGGCGGACTCGGAGTCGTTCCACATGCAGACACTGGATTCCTCATCCGCCGCCCAGCACCTCAGCATTTTTCTCCTCCGCTCTTGATCAGTCTCACCAAACATCTCCTGTCCTGTCACCTCACCGAAGTCACAACTTTTTAACTGTAATATACGTACATTAATTCCCTTTGTCGGAGCACCTTAATATACATATTGTTTGTTTGTCTCAATTATTGTGTCGGGAGTCAGTCAGTCAGTCAGTCGGAGGTGCAACTCAGTTTAGGAATGTGAATGTATACGTGCCACATATGCACTAGGCCCCAAATTTTTTTTAAATTTTTTAATGGATGTTCTGATTTTCATCTGTTTCACCGACCAGCCGTTATTCAATCAATTTTTGCTACTAAATATATATATATAAAATTTTGATAGAATTGGGAGTAATGAATTTTTGGGAGTAATGAATTTTGATAGCTGAAGTGGAGTGAATGAATCCAGAATATATGTTAGTTGAGGAAAAAGCAAGGAGGGGACATGACATGAGTTTGGACTGGAGTAGGTGGTTTTGTTCTGGTGTTTAACACTAACAGCAGAGCTATTGTAGTGTTGGTAGCTAGGTTGATGATTCAGTGCTTGTGTCTCTTGTTTGTCAAAATTAATAATGCGAATGCCATTCTATGTATGACCTATCCATCCATCCTGTTCCTGTTCCTGTTCCTGTGGGCTCAGCCTCATACTCTCTCAGGATGATATATATAATACAACATTGTTTGTTTTGTTTATTAACAATAATAAAGGAGTTATTAGCCGTTGACTGTTACAACAAGTGGAAAGTGGCACAAAATCAGCTCAGCTCAAACTAGTCTCATTTGGGACGGAAGGAGTACGTAACGGAAGCAGAAATAATATGAAGCCGCCTCTCCTTTCTTTATTTATTTATTTAATTAATTAATTAATTTATTTTTGTTTTTGGGTTACAATATTCATAATTTGTAACTGATCAGTTGCATTTGCATCCGTATTGGTTTGAACATGATACATTATGATACATGCATTTCCGCACATTTGACATTGGCAACTAGCAAGAGACTAGTGTGAGTGGTATTGCTTTTGCCTTTGTTTTGCTTCCTTAGAGAGTTAGAACTTAGAAGAGAGAGTCAGTCTCAGTCCCCACCTCCATTAATTAATCAATGATCACTCTTCATACAAAAGGCTGTCTACTATTCTCTCTCTCTCTCTACCACACAAACACATCCACATGCCCTCTCCCTCTCCCTCTCCCTCTCCTGCTTGCTTTTATCATAAACCCTTCTCTTTTTCTCTCTCTCTGCCTTTCTTTTGGAGATACGACTCTTGATTAGCCACAATACAAATTACAAAGAAAGAAGCTTACCTGCTCTCTCTCTCTTTCTCTTAACTCTTTCTTTATTTTCAATATTTGCAGGTTTGGAGTGTTGATGCCAAATATTATTGTAATACCACAGTACTAATCATATCAGTTTACTTTCCTCCACCTACTCTAATGAGTATATCTTTATTTTTATTTTAATAAAATACAAAATAATATAATGTGGGGGATACTAATACTAGTAAGTAATGAGTGATGATTCACGATTCTTGTGGTCAACAAATTAAATTAATATATTGGTGTTGTTGAAGTGGAGAGGAGATAGTTAATTGGGTGGGGGGTTTGGTTTGTTGTTCGAGTTGCTGCTAATATTATTGATTCGATCATATATCCTCTTCAACCTAGCACTCCACTTTTTTGGTTTTCTAATCTACATGCATCTAAATCTAATCCACTCCACAAAATAAAATAAAATAAAATAAAACAAAGACAATATCATCTCTTTGCGATTGGTGTGGTGGGTCGACTACTTTTTTCTTGTGTGGACTGAACCTCATTTCTTTTATTTCTTTCTTCTTGTTTGGTTCCTCACATTTAGGCTATGTCACCTTGTTTGACTCGTCTGTTACTCATTTTTTTTTTAAACTAATAAAAAAAAAAAAAACAGAAGCAGGTAATAATAAGAAAAGAGCACAAGGACAAGGCAGAAGCTTCTCTCGCTGCTCTCTAGTCAGTCTCTACAAATACCAAAGTAGCAGCACAATGTTTGATCCTTCATGTTTGGGTGTGAATTGCCCACTCTTCTTCCTCATCCTTGTCGGCAGAGGTCTCATCCATCCCCAATTTCATTTTATATTTTGATCCTTTTAAGTTCAATTCCTATTCTACTTCTACTACTGTATTGTATTTCCTCTAATCACATTTTGATTGTTTTGTTTTGTTTTTAATCATCACTTTCTTTCTGTTGCCGTTGTCCGTCCATACCAAACAGACGTTGTTGGACGAAGCAGGCCCCTTCAACTTGAAGTGGCGATAATACAGTATTGGTCCTGTGGTTGGATATGACTTTTTCTGAGCAGACTTCCCCATGTTGGGACTCCGATAAGGCGTTAGCTTCTTGTTCGAATTCAAATGACAACTCGCACTCGCCAAAGGTGTTACTGTTAGAGTTGGAGGAGGAAATCACAGCTCTTCAGCTTCAAATCATGTATTTGGAACGCCACCTTCTCTCTCTCTATCGAAACGCTTTCCAAGCTCACTCTGTTTGTTCAAAAATGGATGCTCCGTCTCCGTCTCCGTCTCCGTCTCATGCTTCTTGCTGTGATCAAACCAGCCCTCTCGCTCACCTCCAACCCACTCGCAAGGTAATAACCACTGACTGACCCAACAACTCCCTCCCTCCCTCTTCTCAACCTCTGTAGCTACTTTCAAGTTGGAGCAAATTTGACAGGACCACAAATCAGCGCATCGCAGCTTAGCCGATCACCTCGGTGCTTTTAGCATTCTTAGTGGCGGTGTCAATGCTGATCGGCTTTCTGAGGACATCGTCAGATGCATCTCTTCTATCTATTGCAAAATGGGGAGTCCCATCCAAGGTCATGGGCGCTTCTCGACATCTCCCACTTGGTCCTTATCGTCATCACCGTCTCTGTTTTCTTCTGGGAATCCCAACTGCGCTACAACCTGGAGTTGGAGCCCCAGGTCCAGGTGCAACACGGAGGATGCTCTCATGATACATATTCGCCACATACACTTGGACGATCATACCTTTAATTATGCTGCCACAATGTTACAAAATTTCAGGTTCGCCACTTCATCCACACGTGCATTATTGAATGTACCAGTGGTAGTAGCACTAGCACTAGCAGTAGTGACATGGTTGGGTTTTTTGATGCTGTAATTTCAGGTCATTGGTGAGAACTCTTGAGAAGATTGATCCAAGGAAGATGAAGCGTGAGGAGAAGCTTGCCTTTTGGATCAATATTCACAATGCTCTAGTCATGCATGTAGGAGCGGAGCATATTAACATATTTTTGTGAGGCAAAATGGTTTGACTTGTGACTTAAAATCAGATTGTTGTCTTTGTGCAGGCATACTTGGCATATGGAACTGGCAATCGTCCTAAAACTGCCTCCGTGTTAAAGGTACGTGTGCTTAGTGTGTGTTAAATTTAGAAACATCATAATGCCTGTATTCTTCCTAGTTTTAAGTTGTTTCTTTTTCAGGCAGCATACAACGTAGGCGGGCATTGCATCAATGCCTATTGTATCCAGAGCTCCATTTTAAGAATTCGATCCCGCAACTCAGCTCCGGTATGTTTTTACTTGAATCCTCTTAGGACAGGCATTCACCGAGTAAAAACATGTCAAGAGGATTTTTCTTGTAATTTGCAGTGGCTCCAGACGTTGTTCCCGGGGAGGAGTGTTAGACATGAGTACGCCTTGGACTACCCCGAGCCACTAGTTCATTTTGCACTCTCTTACGGAGATTACTCCGACCCTCCGGTATGTATATTTCTGTTCTTCTCCATTCAAACAAAAACAAAAAGGGTATATTCATTAAAGTGTTGCGACGGATGATAAACGAGTAGCCATACATGCGCAGGTGAGAGTATACACAGCAAAACACATTTTTGAGGAGCTGAGAGTAGCCAAGGACGAGTTTGTGAAACGAAGCGTGGAAGTGGAGATGAGCAAGGAGAAGGAAACAAAGGTTTTGTTGCCGAGAGTTATAGATTACTTTGCAAAGGACATGTCGCTGGGAATGCAGGAGCTGCTGGAGGAAATTGTTGAGAAGAGAGGTTTGGATATGAATACGAAGATGACAAGATCAAGAGGAAGACGAAGAAGCGGTCAGAACCTCATCCGTTGGTTACCCCACAGTTCCAGGTTTGGGTACATGATCCACCCAGATTTGGCCAAACCCACCACCTCTCTAAATCCTTAATACAATCAACCAACCACGGAGCCAACCCTCTCTCGTTCATTCAATTTAATTGTACAATAATGCAATTCTGTTTTTACTACTTTTATTTTTATTTTAAGTTCATCTACAGCTTTGGACGAGACTGTGCCAAGCCACTTCGAACTAAGCAAATACAGAATGAGAATTGACTTTTTGTATGACATATGTTTATGCAGACTAGTACTATTCTTGCAATCTTAATGCTAATGCTAATGCTAATACTAATAACAATAATAGGATTGAATTGCAACACAAGGAAAGGAATCCGTATATTCCAACATTATTTCTTTGTCAATTTGTTTTATTATTTTCAACGTAACAATAAAGAAGTAGTACGTTTTTGCTGCTCTTGTACGTATGTTGTGATTATATTAAGTTGCAACTCTGCTAGAATAAGGTAGAAGAAGTGACGCGTAATGCTGTACACGCATACAACGCAAGGCGCTACAAAGCGAACACAGCATTGGTAATATGATACCGATTGGCTGTGTATATAATAATCGATAGTGTAGAGAAGTGGTGCTCATCTGGCGCGAGCGAGAGATGTGGAGCGATGAAGCTCGTCAGATGGATCCCAGTCATGCGAGGAGGATTGGATCTTGGAGAGAGTCAGGAAAACTTGAGAGATGTTGGGGCGAGAATTGAGGTCGGTTGCAACGCAAGTGTTAGCAAGCTGGGCCAAGGAGAAGGCCAAATCCAAGGGGTATTCCAGCCTCAATGCAGGATCTATGAAGCCTCGGAGCTTGTCTCTCACGTTGTCCCCTTGTAGCACTTGTCTTATTGAGTCGCTAAGCAGCTCTGCTTTGGTCGCCGCTGCTTCTCTTCCAGACAAGATCTCCAACAAGACGACCCCAAATGCAAAGACATCGAGCTTGGGCGTAATCAGGCCGTTCTCGATGTACTCTGGGGCAAGGTATCCCTGGGTGCCAACAACGTGCCTCGTCAGGTGGAGTCCCCCGCCGCCCTGGTGGTCCGTGGAATTTTGGAGGTTTCTGGCCAATCCGAAATTGGAGAGCTTGGCCCTCAAGTTGGCGTCCAAAAGGATGTTGCTGCTCTTCAAGTTCTTGTGGATGTAGGGAGGGTCAGCGAAGTTGTGCAGGTAGTTCAGGGCGTCCGCCACGTCATGGGCAATCTCCACTCTTTGCTTCCATCCCAAAAGAATGTGCTTGTCGCTGCTGCTAAGGCGGAGGCAGTCGCTGAGCGAGCCCGCGTCCGCGTACTCGTACACTAGGTAGGTGTTGCCGGCATGTATGCAGCAACCGGAGAGCCTTACAATGTTGGAGTGGTTGATGCGCTTCAAAATGTTGATCTCGGCGGAGACGTCCCCTTTCATCACCTTCACAGCAGCGGCGTCGCCCTTGAAGCTTCCGCGGTAGACGGAGCCGCGAATCTTGTTGGCTTCGGCGAAGAAATTAGTGGCGGCTTGCAGCTCCTGTATGGGGTAGAGCGTCATGGAGTCGACGGCGGACCGAACCCCACCTTGAGAAGAAAGGGACCAGGAATGATCAGCAGCAGAAGGAGAAGTAGAAGGAGAGTCCTTGTTGGGGGGTGGCGGCGGAACGGCCGGTGCGGAGATAGTCCCGTCCCCTTTGGACAGGGATGGCGAGCGGCGTCTTCTTCTTGAGAAGAGGAAGAAGAAGGCAGCGGCCGCGGCGGCGAGAAGCAGGGAGGCCCCGACCGCAATGGCGATCCATTTCTTGGAAGAAGCGGGAGCGACAGGAGGAGCAGGAACAGGAACAGGAAGGGGAGGAGGAGGAGATTGGTGTTGGAGCAGCAGCCAGTTGGGTGGCGGGGGTGCGGTGAGAGGGACGAGAATAGGGGTGAAAGGGAAAATGATGTCGGCGGAAGAGAGTTTGTTGGCATCCCAGAGTGGCTGGGGGCCGTGGAGGTGGAAGCGGCGGGCGACGGAGGTGATGTCGTCGCGCCAGGTGACGAGGTAGGTGAGAAGGAAGTTGACTCCGGAGGCGGCCTGGGGGGGAGTGGGGCAGGCGCAGAAGAGGGGGACGTGCAGCGTGAGGCCCACGGAGAGGTTGAGGTAGCCGATGGAGGGGTTGCGGGCCATGAGGGACTGGCAGGTGGTGAGGCCTTGGTAGGTGTTGTTGGCCACGCTGAAATAGGTCTCCGTCGACAAAGCCAAGCGGTAAGGGGCGTCGTGGCGGTACAAGGAGGAGGAGCAGGAGCAGTTGACGGGGACGACGACGATGGGGCGGTCGGGGGGGACGGGGGCGAAGGCGGAGATGTTGTTGGCGGAGGCGATGGCGGCGGGGTCGGAGTTGAGGAGGTAGGCGATGGAGGTGGGGTTGTTGAAGGGGGCGATGGGTCGGAATGTAAGAAAAGAGAGGCACGAGGGCTCGGCGCCGTTGCAGACGAATCCATCGGTGGCGTTGAAGTGGTTGTAGCAGTCCAGCTGGTGGTTGCTCACGTAGCTCTGTTGCGCTTCAACAACAACAACTACAACTACTTGTTTGGAATTCAGTAGGATCATTAGTATTACAACTAATAATAGTGCTGTCCACAGCCGCCACAACATCATCATCTTCCTCCGTCTACTACACTCACACTGTGTGTCACTGATTATATATATATTAATCTCTGTGCTCCTTTTTGTTTTGTTGGACTTGATCGTCCTCCTCCTCCTATTCCTAGTCCCATAAATATCTACTATCGTATGCGTTTCTCTCACTTCAATTCACTTTGTACTGATTTTTCTTTGGTCCCTTTGTTTTGTTGTAATCATGTGGGCTGGGATGGGATGGCCAATTGGGAGAGTTGGAGTTGTGTCTACGTCGTCAACACCTCATTAATGCCATGCCAAACTGTCAAACATTCCCACTTTTCTCTCCAAATTTTTCCAAAACCACGCGTTTTTTATTGTCTTTTTTATTTTTAATTTTTCTATTTGACCGACCCTTTGACTCCCGTTTCCCACTTCAATATAATAGGATTAAAACTGGAAGAAGTTAGGGTAAACTGAGACTGATGGGCCTTTTTAGGGCCCTGGAATCCAACTCCGAAGGAGCCCAATACTCACAGCCCATATCTCTTCTGTGATCTGCCATCGTGAAACTCGTTTCGCTTCCCACTGCCACAAAAAAAAAAGCTAAATCCAACAAATGTCGTTTTTACTATTATAGCAACAAAAAAAAAAATGTTATGTCGGTTTAACTTAAGAAGTGGCCCCACCCGCGAGATATTCGCCCAATTATCATCGCGCAAACACATACTCTTTTTTTTTTTTTTTTTTGTTGGAGATAACCATAAAAATGTATGAAAAATCAGGAAAATGGAAAAAACTGTTTGTTCCGGAATAGGTTAATAATATTTAATTTTATAAATATAATAATCTTCATTCAATTATCATTTGTAATAAGGAAATAACTAACAAAACAAAAGGCGCAGAAAGAGAGAGAGAGAGAGAGAGAGGTTGTGGAGGTGGATACATACAATACATAAAGAAGATTTTTGGTTTTGATTTGAGTTGTGGAGAGAGAGAATGGCTTCGGCTTCCGCTTCCGCAAGCTCCGCCGTGGCAACTACTCTGAGCGTGGCCAATATCGGGATTCCTCCGCGGGAATATCGTGGTCCTCCGCCGCCGCGCCTCAAGTGGCGTCGCCGTCCTTTGCCTCTCCTGCACTTCCACCTCAGCTCTCGTCTTCCCCTACAATCCACCTCCAGGTACTGTCTCTTTATCATCTTAATTAGGGTTTCCTACTCTCTTCTCCTCTCCATCAATTGAGTTCATTTCGTCTTGCTCCTGTGACTCTTAAAAGGTATTGCCAGCATCAGCAAGGCCATGTTGTCCGGAGAAAAGCGGAGAGTCAGAGTACGAATACCACTTGCACTTGCGTTTCCCGAAGCAGAACTCGAACTCGACGGGGCTTCATAGCTTCTTCTCTGCCACCGGCATTCTTTCCTGACAAATCTAGTTTCTACAGTCGTGTGAGTCTCCTCTTCTTCTTCTTCTTCTTCTGTTTCTCGGCTGTGAAATCTCTTCTCTTGTTGATGATATCTTGTCTTCTTCGGGGTTTCGCAGGTAAAACGCGTTGCGGCGACTGTAGGTCCCGACGAGCCACATGCGGCGAGCACATCCTGGCCGGAAGGCGTTAGCGAGAAACAAGATTTTGATTTGTTGTATCCTTGTGGTCCTGGAGTAGAGGGATTTCTCACTTCTCAACTGCCCTCTCATCCAAAGCTCTACCGCGGACATCTCAAGAATGGATTGCGATATCTGATTTTGCCCAACAAAGTTCCGCCGAATAGGTGCGCCATCAATTTACTTTCTTCCAATCATTTAGTCCCACTCCCATCCTACTATTTGTTACTAGAATATGGTGACGCTCTTTCTTGTATCGCATCGCATCGCAACAACATTCAAATTCCTAATATATAAATTTTCCTAATACGTGCTCTTATGTGATACGAAAATTTGCTGACTTTTAGGTTTGAAGCACACATGGAAGTTCACGTAGGATCAATTGATGAAGAAGACGATGAGCAAGGGATCGCACATATGATAGAGCATGTAGCTTTTCTTGGAAGTAAGAAACGTGAGAAACTTCTTGGGACAGGAGCGCGCTCTAATGCTTACACTGATTTTCACCATACAGTGTTCCACATTCATTCGCCAACTAGTACAAAGGTTCATTAATCTCTCTTCCTTGCTTGCTTTATGTTGTTATCCGAATGAGATCTTCTTCAAAAAAGGATGTAGCCCGTGTAGGTGAATGCCAGTAGTGAAAACTGCATTGCTCTTTCAACCTTGGTGCTTCTTAAGTTGATGAGTGTGTGGTGTTCCAGGAATCTGATGGGGACCTTCTTCCTTACGTGTTGGATGCGTTGAATGAGGTATGGTTTCTGTAACACTTGTTGTAGCAATTTACATATTGCCCTTATATGAAAAGTAAATTTATATGCAGTAAGGACGTCTCTCTGTTTCTCTGTTCACCTTAGATGAATAAATAATAATAATTGAACGTGTTACAAACTGATGCATTTGAGGAAAACGTAAGTATGAAGATAATACATACCTCTGAGGTGACATCTAGTTCTTGTTTCTCATCTATGTTAACAGATTGCTTTCCATCCAAAATTTCTTTCTTCTCGAGTTGAAAAAGAAAGACGTGCTATTTTGTCAGAACTGCAAATGATGAACACAATAGATTATCGTGTTGATTGCCAGGTATTTGCATTCTGTTTTTGTTTTTGTGAAGATGTTTATATTTCTGAGTGATATCTCAATCATTATATGTTGCTTTCAAGCACAGTTGTTGCAACATCTTCATTCAGAAAACAAGCTGAGCAAGAGATTCCCAATTGGATTAGAGGAGCAGATAAAGAAATGGGATGCTGATAAGATAAGGAAATTCCACGAGCGTTGGTACTTCCCTGGAAATGCAACCTTGTATATTGTTGGAGATATTGACAACATTTCAAAAACAATATACCAGATTGAAGTATGATATGCATTTACGCAATGCTATGTTTTAAATATGTCTGCCTAAGCAGTGAGTTTTCAGTTCGCTTCTGGAATCAATATGCTGACTAGAATCTGTTGATTCATTGCAGGCAGTCTTTGGACAAACTGGCCTAGAATCAGAAACAGTCTCTCCGCCAACGCCTAGTGCTTTTGGTGCAATGGCTAGTTTCCTTGTTCCTAAGCTCTCTGTTGGGCTGGCAGGGAATTTGTCTAATGAAAAGTCATCTAATTCTGTAGAACAATCTAAAATCTTCAAAAAGGAAAGGCAGTCAGTTCGTCCTCCAGTAAAGCATAATTGGTCACTCCCTGGAAACAGAATGGATCAGAAGCCTCCTCAAATTTTCCAGCATGAGCTGATCCAGAATTTCTCATTCAACATGTTCTGCAAGGTATCGAGCTTCTGAGGTTTTTAATAATCTCTTGCTGCCTCTAAGTAAGGCCTTCCACAAGCATGGTGATGCTTTGCTTGATTGCTCAAGTTAATGCTATTTGGTTACTGTTTTTTTTTTTCTCTAAGTTGTTGCAAGTTTTAAAAGGAGGTTAAACGAAGAACACTATCGACCTGCTTTTAATATATTTCTCAGTTCCCTCCACTTTAAATACAAGGCTTGATGTCATGAAAACATTTGCTTGATTCACGTAGTAGTTAAGTAAAACCACATTTCTTGGACCAAAATGGGGTTTGGTGACTACTATTTTATAAGCTCATTTGTAAAACCTATTGGTTCCGTTGCTCTTTGCACATTGATGCATATTTAATTTGATCCAATCCTGGTTTTTATACTCGACCAAGACTATGGGCCTTAACTCTCTCCAAAATGCTGCATAATTTGCAGTTCAGAAACAAACTGTGACAGTTTTGAAGTTTTATTTTGATCTGAAAATGTTTGCAAATCTTGTTCTCTCCCTGCGAAGCACTGTGGTTCAATGCAAGTAAAATTATCTGTTAAGAAGACAACATAGTGCCCCTCTCCCTGCCTTTGGATAATTGGTTGTGACGCCTTTTTGCAGGTTCCAGTGAGCAAGGTTCGAACATATGGTGACTTACGGAATGTTCTGATGAAGAGAATATTTCTATCAGCTTTGCATTTCCGGATTAACACGAGATACAAGGTGTGTTTATGATGTTCAACTTTGGAGTCTATTATTTGAAGTATTTACATGACTAGGTCATTATCATTTAGGACGCACACCATCTTCTTGAGGGATCCAGTTTAAAGTTTTTCTTAAAGCTTTCATTGATAAATGCTTGTATTATATTAAGCAATTGGATTTTAGCTTATATATCACTCATTACACTTTGATTTTGAGGAATTATGATTCTAGTTGTTCAATGTCTATAATTTGGAAGTTTTGAAATTCAAAAAAGCCAGCTAATCAGTAAAAATTTCAGAGTTCAAATCCACCGTTTACATCAATTGAGTTGGACCATAGTGATTCTGGAAGAGAAGGATGCACAGTTACCACTCTAACTGTTACTGCTGAACCCAAGAATTGGTCTAGTGCAATAAAAGTTGCTGTTCAAGAGGTTCGTACTTTTCTGCCTCATTCAGTAGTTTGAAGCACATTAAATTTATAATGTTTATTGATCTTCTTTTATTTAATTTGTGGTCTTACTTTCATCTTTGTATTTCTAACAGTGTCAATTCTTTGTGCCTCATGATAGATTTGAATTTTAAATTAAAACCCTTTCTTCCAATGCAATGCCGAAAGGTGTGCAAAATCTTTCCAAAAAAAAAAGTACAAAATTTGGCACTCGATGCAGGAGCTTGTACTCTGGACCTCCCACTCTTATAATATTTGTTTACCAATTCTCCTCAAAGCTTAAGCTAGTAGAAGATGGGACAACAATCATTTTATATTTATTATATTATTGTATCAAGAATAAGACGAAAGCAAATGAATTTAAAGTCGCTTATTTTTCATTTTTCCACATTGTATTATTATTATTTTTTTCCGTTTGGGCTGGGGATTTTTATGCATTGTATAATTGTTATGCTAATGATGCTTGGATAGTTCAGGTTCGCCGTCTGAAGGAGTTTGGGGTTACCAAGGGTGAACTAACTCGGTATATGGATGCACTATTGAAAGATAGTGAACACCTGGCAGCTATGATTGACAATGTTTCATCTGTTGATAATTTGGATTTTATCATGGAGAGTGATGCACTGGGTCATACAGTAATGGATCAACGACAAGGACATGAAAGTTTGGTTGCTGTTGCCGGAACAGTTACACTTGAAGAGGTAATAATCACTTCCACTGTTACACTTTAAGCAGGTATAATTACCTTAGGCATGTTGGTTGTTGCAACTAGTGAACCAAATGTAGATGTGTTTTACATTGGTCTTCCTTATATATGTGGTCACCTTTATTATTTGTCAAGTTGCATGAATTTTTTGCTGGTGTCTTGTGATGTTTATAAATTTTGTGGTGTAGGTAAATTCCATTGGTGCTGAGGTGTTGGAATTTGTTTCTGATTATGGAAAACCTACTGCCCCTCTTCCTGCGGCAATTGTTGCATGTGTTCCAACAAAAGTTCATGTCGAGGGAAAAGGTGAAACCGAGTTCACAATATCCCCAAGTGAGATCACAGCAGCTATAGAAGCCGGATTAGTGGAACCTATCGAGGCTGAACCCGAGGTGTCTTTGTCTTGCTAATTGCTGTTTAGCTTTTATTTCTTGTTTATATGGTCAGATTTTCTGCTGAAAGTAAATTTTTTGTTTAATTTATAGTTTAACTTGGTTGTTCTTATGCAGCTTGAGATTCCGAAAGAGTTGCTGTCTTCATCACAACTACAGGAATTATGGCTGGAGCGCAGACCATCCTTTATTTCTTTATGTCCAGAAACCAATGAGACAAAACTTCATGACAAGGACACAGGGATTACCCAATGCCGTCTTTCAAATGATATACCTGTAAATTATAAGGTATGGCTAGCATAATTTATTCAGCAGTTTATGCCAAAATTTTGATGGAACTTAACTTGTATTGTCATCACCTTTAAACTGGGCTGGGCCTTTTAGTTTAGGTTTCACAGAAAGCATTCTATTCCAAATATTGTTAAACTTTGTTGGACGGCAACTGTTCTGTATCTTGTATTATATGTGGTTTTCATTTCCGCTTCCTTGAAATATTAAGATCAAGAGTAGCTCAAGTAGTTAAGCATCCACCTTATATTACTTAATGATATCTAAGATTGAACTAGACTTTTACTTGGGTGTTCACACTAGATCTTATGGAACGCATTCCTGATTGCTTCAATACTCTTCTTCCGAAAGACGTATGCTGTTGATTATTTTTCTGAAACAAGTGATGCCATTGTCACCATAATTCTTTCATCCAATCATTTCATGGCTTGTGGTATGTACATATATGCACATGGACTATACTTATCATTTGATTAGCTTTATCTTTTTTTTCCCCCTCATGTATAGATCTCAAAAAGTGAAGCTTGTGGAGGTGTAATGCGCCTTATAGTTGGTGGAGGACGGGCAAGTGAAGGTCCAGATTCAAGAGGAGCTGTTGTTGTAGGCGTTCGAACTCTTAGTGAGGGTGGTCGAGTGGGAAACTTTTCTAGGGAGCAGGTATATATTGTAGCACTGCTGTATGTATATGCGTGCTTTGTGTTGGAACGTAGGTTGTCTAAAATTTTCTTGAGAATCATATTTTATTTTGGTATAGTTGTTCTGGTTGCTTCTGTAGGACACTGGTAATCATTTACTGAATATTATTTAGTCTATCAAATATGAGAGTTTACTCGAGCACAAAAAGAAAAAAAAAAGGTTATACCATGATTCCAAGATTTTACTTGAGCAACATTCTTTTTTATGTCTTTACAGAAATTTCTAAAGTTACCTAAATTTTCACATATGTTGATGTTTTTATCATTTTCTAACATATATAGGCTATTCCTTTTTCAGGTTGAGCTCTTTTGTGTGAATCACTTGATCAATTGTTCCTTGGAGTCAACTGAGGAATTTATTGCTATGGAGTTACGTTTTACGTTAAGAGATAATGGGATGCGTGCAGCTTTCCAGCTGCTTCATATGGTGCTGGAGGTAATACTAACATGATCTGCATCTGCATGTTATTCTCGGAAGATTATGATAGCATTTCTTAGTTATTGCAATATACTATTCAGTTATTGCTTACGCTTTTTTATAAGGGTCGTCTCTGGACAACCATTTTCTTTTCATTGTATGTGGTTTCTAATATGCATATTACCATTCTTCATTTTTAATACTTGTCAATGCAGCATAGTGTCTGGCTAGAGGATGCATTTGATAGAGCAAGACAATTATATTTGTCATATTACCGCTCCATTCCCAAGAGCTTGGAGCGTTCCACTGCTCACAAGCTCATGCTAGCAATGTTGGATGGAGATGAGCGGTTTGTTGAGCCTACGCCAAAATCGTTGCAGCATTTGACGTTGCAATCTGTAAAAGATGCAGTCATGGACCAGTTTGTAGGACATAACATGGAGGTGCGTGTTTCTCAATATTCTCTTTTTAAGTTGGATTTTGAATTTTGCATCTAAATAGACTATGTATATGTTGTGGCTATCCTTTCCCAGGTAAGTATAGTTGGCGACTTCTCCGAGGAGGACATAGAATCTTGTATTCTTGATTACCTAGGCACAGTTAGAGCAACAAGGAATTCAAAGGAGCGTACATGTGCTCCTGTAGTTTTTCGGCCGTCTCCATCTCATTTACAGTCGCAGCAGGTGAGAGGCTAATTTGTCTGTTACTTGCGTTGTTTTCAGATCAGCTCTCTCTCTCTCTCTCTCTCTCTCTCTCTTCTGTTAATTTTATTTTTCATCAGGTATTCTTGAAGGACACAGATGAGAGGGCGTGTGCATATATTGCAGGCCCTGCGCCAAACCGCTGGGGTTTTACTGTTGATGGAAAAGACCTTTTTGAGTCGATTAGAAGTAATTCAACCACCGAGGGTGAGTTGTTATCACATCATATGTATGAATTGGTGTTGCTTTTGCTTGATTTGGAGACATTATTAGGTAGCTAAGGTATATATATGCAGATGCACAACCAAAATCCGAGGAACTTCTTAAAGAAGAGTATATTATAAAGGATTCACAGAGAAAACTACGCAATCATCCGCTTTTCTTTGGCATTACTATGGGGCTCCTGGCTGAGATTATAAACTCTAGGTAGTATGTCTTGCACAACAACATTTACAAGCATGTGAATTAGAAGTGTTCAACTTGTATAAAATGTTCAACTAGTATGTTGTTGAAGTCTGGTAATCTTTTTTCTTATGACCTGAGCACATAAACATTATCAATTTTTTTGTGCTTTAATACCTGGATCGTTGAGGTTAATTGTGTATATTTTAGAAGGGGTGAAATTAACTTGATGCCATGACAAGTTAAAAAATATATCTATACCTTGTAAAGCTTATTGAGTTATGAAATGTTCACGTGTGCTTTTTGTGCAGGCTTTTTACAACCGTAAGGGATTCTCTTGGGTTAACCTACGATGTATCCTTTGAATTAAACCTGTTTGATAGGTTGAATCTTGGATGGTACGTCATTTCCGTAACGTCAACTCCAGGCAAGGTGAGGAGTGAATATCATCTTTCTTAGATATTGGTTTCAATCGTTGTCAATCTCTTTCACTAAGCCAGGCTTTACGAAAAATGTTCAGGTTCATAAAGCTGTTGATGCATGCAAGAACGTTCTCAGAGGTTTGCATAGCAACAAGATCACTCCAAGGGAGTTGGACAGGGTCAGTTGTAACTGTAGAAGTTTTAGTATTGACTTTGCAAGATTACTCTGCCTGTGCTTATACACTGTCTAGCTGGCAGACTCACTCAAGTTATTTTCATTGAATTTTTTTGCCGATTCCAGGCAAAGAGGACTCTTTTGATGAGACATGAGGCTGAAATCAAGTCGAATGCCTATTGGCTTGGATTGTTAGCACACCTCCAAGCTTCTTCTGTTCCAAGGAAGGTAAAGTGGAAATGCCTCGAACCTCAACCTATACTGTCTAAAACATTAAATTGTTGAGTCTAAGTTTGCCTATGGTTTGGTTTTTCGTTCAGGACATATCATGCATCAAAGATCTAACTTCGTTATATGATGCTGCTGGAATCGAGGACATATACCTTGCATATGATCAATTGAAAGTTGACGAGGACTCTTTGTATTCTTGCATTGGGATTGCAGGGGCTCAAGATGATCAGGAAATTGCAGGTAAGGGTATTTTTTGTATTCTCACTTGAAAGTCCCAAAAAAATCCATTTACCGCTTTCAGTTCTCTTTTAATGAGATTAATGATATCCAAAGGCCTTTTATATTTGGAAAACGGCATTATTTATATTTTTTAATGAGTTATTTTAAGGAAGATTTGAAATGTGCTTTATTTTCCATGGACCCTTGCATCATCTTAAACTTGTATGTGCAGCTTCTTCTATAGAAGAGGAGGGGTCAGATGAAGGCTTTCCTGGAATTGCACCCGCGGGACGGGGATTATCTACGATGACACGGCCTACAACATGACGTTATTGGATAAGCTTTTTCCAAGTATAGCTAAGCTACATGAGAAAAATCGTGGAAGGTACATTTTATTGAACATTCATACAAGGGAATAAGGAGTTGCTGCTCGTTTTTCATTTAGAGGAGATATCTTTTATGCTAATTTTGGTGGCATGGGTGTTGGAGAAAGGTTGCGAATCCAGACAGCTTTGATGATGGTGGAGTTGCCGTGGGCACCTGGATTTTCTGCAGCAGGACTTAAAAGTGCGTAGGTTGGCTAGGAATCTGCGAGATCGGACCGTTGCAAAATTACTTACGGAGACTGAAGATAATGGATTGGACCAACAGTCGGTCAGAATTAGGGACATTCATTTTTTATTTTTATTTTATAAGTTGGGGGAGCGGCGGGGATCAATGTGAAATTGGCATAATACTACCGAATAAGGAGGAAGAAATGGGAAAAAAAAATTAAGCTACGACTTGTGCTGAAGTTCAAGGCAGGAGGAGAGGAGAAGGAAATTCCTTTGAATGCTCTTTTCTTTTCTTTTATGTGGCAGTAGGGATTAGGGATGACGTTTATACTTACAGATGTCGTGTCACCTCTGCCTTTATTATCTAACTTTATTGATTCATGAGCGCTTAAGAAGCTCTTTTGATGCATAAATTTGCATTACATACCTTTTCATTGTAGTGCCCTGCCCCATGCAATGGAGTTTTTAAATGACTAATGAAATTAAAAAAAAAGGTGTATGTTATATCTATATATACATTCCATTTTTTTTTTCCCTTAATCCCGCTATACTTGAGAATTGAGATTGTGTTTTTGCTGGCCGGATCATGAATACTAAGAAACAGACAGCTTATAATATAATATAATATGGCATGAAACGATTGGTCGTACTTTATTTATTAGTGTTTTTTTTTTTTTTTCGGCTACTAACGTTTGCTGGTACTTGGTTGTTGGTAGTGATAATATTGATATGACTTCAACGCAGCTGCTATTCTGTTGGTGACAAGTTCTGAAAAAGTGCTTTCTATGAACGGCACATTTAAGTAGGTCATCCATCCAATAGCCAATATCCATGACCGACCGCTTTTCTTTTCAGGAGAAATACAGGAACATATAAAATATTTCACATTAACACATTGGACAGACCAAAGTCACACAACTCAACTCAACTCCACTCCACTCCACTCCAACTGGGAGAGAGACGAGGGAGGGGTTAGAAAATGATCGAGCACAAGTTAAGATTGACTCAGCCCAAAAGTAAAAGTTCATCACAACAGCAAATAAATACAAACGATTAACCAAAAAGAAAACACTTGTTTTTTTCGGTGGTGGCGATTCTACTTTGCAAGCCATGTGAAATCTTTTCTCTCCCTTAAACTTCTCCCTCTTCTGTAGTCAATTTCTGCATCGGAGCTCGACAGCCCCACTTGATACTTCCTGCTTGTTCTCAGTGATCCCATCTTTGCAAATATGTCTTCTTCGTCGCTACGATTACAGTTTCCAAGAGTACACGGTCCAGAGATATCACCAGTCTGTCTCTTCTTGTGATCTGAATCATCAAAAACAAAACAAGGAATATAAATACCAAGACGAAGAAATCATTATCTACTGAGCGTTGTTGCACAACAATTGTCTTACCTTGACATCCATTGTACAAAACTGGAACTTCAATTGCATCTGATCTTCCACCTTCTTCAACTGGCAATTTAAAGACATTCTGTGTTTTCAGTGGTTTCAGTCCGGTGACCACAACAGGTTCCATGCTTTCTTCGGTAGGCAATTTACTTGCAGCAAAGGGTGTCATGGTAAATGACTCATCCATAACATCAGAGATCTCGACATATTGCGTAGTGGTGATAATTTCATCAGCGCTAAACCCAAAAGACGCTCTATAAGCTTCTGTTTCTTCCGCATCTTGCTTGGGACTTCTATTTTGCTTGTGCTGTTGTGCGTTTCCACCATTAGAGTAAGCGTCTGAATCTTTAGAAACACTTAACCTCCCACCAGCATGAGGGAAAGGCGGATTATCCAGATAGAATTGTGCGAAAGTGGCAGGGCAGAAGAAATTTGAATCTTGAGATGCCACCGAGGCACCGGCATTGTCATGCCCAAACACCCTGCCAGAATCAGTCCTCGCACATTTTCCATTCTGGGGAGAAACAGAGGGATCCCACTGTAGAGGAAACTCGCGTGCAGGGAAAGACGATGACGAACAATCATTTGACGTCCTCGACATGGGCGACACGAGACTGCTGGGAGGACTTCCAGGATAGAGTGAATATGTTGCCTGCAGATCATTCGCAGCAATGTAATTGGTTTTGTCTGCGCCTTTAAGATCTACCGAAGATGAAAGAAAGCGAGCAAATGGCACATCTGGCGAAGAGGGAGTAGTTAGGTGAGCCAACTCTGGTGGAGGGGTGAGAGGAGCGGTCGATGGCTCAGTTGTGAAGGTTGAGAAGACAGGAGGAGAAACTAGCTGTGTTTCGTGCGCATACGGCCCCGTAGCATACATGGTGGAGGAGGGGCCCCCGGGTGAGTTGGCAGATAATGACAAGAAACAACTAGGCGATTGCACTGTTGAGGGAAGTGCAGAATTAGTGAAGGATGCGGGGGAAGAAGGCGGGGCTAAAAGAGATGGAACGAGGGCGGTGCCTTGGGTGGTGATACCAGCTTGTTGGGGCCCGTTTGGCTGGGCTGCGGATCCATTTCCTTCGGTAATTCGTGTTGCGGGAACAATACGTTTGCCACCTTTCTGAGAGCCGAAACAAGACAGCGCGCTTAAGCATCCTCCCCATCTCTTGCGCTGCAGAAAAAACGAGCCGAGTCGAGTTCGAGTCAAGTAAACATAGCGTGCAATTCACAAAAGACATTTCTAAAGAAGTTTTAGCAGAGCAGTGAAGCGTGATTCAAGTTAAATATGATTTGAGGATAAATTTGTCAACATTATGCATGAAATTTTGAATATGGTCCCAATGGAATGGAATTCTGATATATTTATTTGAAAGAAAGAAACAATAAAACATGAAATTGGGTAGGCTTTAGATTAAATTAGTATGAAAAATATTGCAAACCCTAAATTAGTAATGCTAGGCAAGGCAAGTTAGATCCCCATCCCATTTCGCACAAACAATTGAAGCCATCTTCATTCTCTTCTATATCTAGTATGCTTTGCTAGTGTGTGTGTGTTTTTGCAGAGTTGAGTTTGAGTTTGAGTTTTGAGTTGAATGAATAAACGAAAAGAGGGCATATCGATGGATCTATCTGTCTGTCTGTGGCCACAGTGTTTACCAGATCTGTCCGCACAAAAGCTAATCAAAACCCTAAAAAAACACCATACTTTCAGAGTCCCATTCAGATCTGATCCGATCCGATCTGAACTGACCTGACCTGACCCACCGCAAGAGAGAGAGAGAGAGAGAGAGAGAGAGAGAGAGAGAGAGATTACCCGTTCGCCGCCGCGTTCGTGGTGGTGGTGGTGGTGGTGGTGAGGGAATCTGTTCTGCTCGGAACCCATAGCATCAGTAAGGGCAATACCAATTAGCTGATTACAAACACACACATTTCTTCTCCCAATCAGCACAACTCTCAACCCTCTCTCTCTCTCTCTCTCTCTCTCTCTCTCTCTCTCTAACTAAATCAAATCAAATCAAAATGAAAATGAAATCTGTTGTACAGTCTTGTGGTCTCGTTTTTGTTGCAACGGAAACGAATCACTGATTCACTTCACTTCACTCACTACAATACAATACTCTCTCACTCGCCTTGCCTATTTGCCTAACTAATTGCAACTTTCTACACACAACGCAAAAGAAAACAAGAGAAGAGAAGAGAAAAAGAAAAGGGTAATTAATGAATCACTAACTTATTTTACTAATTAATAATTGTAATTATAAAAGCAGAAGCTGACACCATTTGGATTTCGCTTTTCTCAAATTCTCTCTCATACCATATATCTCCTTTTTTACTATTTATTTACTTTGTCTTTAGGAATTGTATATCTACCACTCCCACAGTACCACTGCTACTTCTCTCTATATTATATTATATTATATACTCCTACTGTACGTTACATAAAAAAATTTCTTAAAATCAAAAATAGAAATATGAGAGAGAGAATTCAGAATAAGTATAGAATCGATGAAAGGACATTGAAAACACAAATGTGTAACAAACTCAAATACTACACAACGCTCTTCTCTTCTCTTCTCTTCAGTGTTTGTGTCCAACGTCCCAGACCCGACCCTGCTAGCTTTCTCTGCCTCTCTCTTTTTGCTTTTTTTTTTTTTTGGTTTTCAAAGAAAGTATTCTTTTCATTTTTCTTTTTTTCCTTTGAGATTAGAGGTGGAAATAAATTAGATTTGCACATTAAATTGAACTGCAGTTAATAAGAAAAATAAGGCCTTAATTTTGTTTTGGTTTTTTTTTTTTCCCCCTCTCTTTACAGCCACCAATTTCTCCGATAATCATTAGTGAATATTAAGCAAAAGAAAAAGGGGTGAGACCAGAGTACCAGACAGAGGGAGAGATTATGAAAAAAGAAGAGAAAAAGAGAAAGAAAAAGAAAAGGACAAACGCCATTAAAGTTGGAGCTTTGTCATTAAATTTAATCTAATCAAAAGCAAGCAGCAAAAGCCATTACGAGCTGGGGCCCTCAGCCCGCATAAATTATTATTAGGAAAATTTCGGTTAGTAGTTTATTTTTTAGATTATATTCAAAAAAGTGTACACAATTTTTTAAATTAGACGTATATCTCGTTTTTAGTAAATAGACAAAATATTATAGTAAGAAAACGAAATATCAATCATTTTTAATTTGAATATTGTCTATTTATCATGGTAAATAATCGATATATCCTTAAAAAACTTTGGATAATTTTGAGGAAATTAATCAACCAATCTCCTTTCTCTAATCACAAGGATAAACATAAGGAGATTCCTGCGTCCAAGAACATCAACATTGTACACACTTGATCACTTTTCTGCATTCAAATTTCAAACTGTCGAGTAAAAGTCCGAGTCAAGTTAAAAGTCAACATTCGAGCCATTTGACACGTGGTTCAACACACACTCATTTAATAGTAGTATGCGATCACGTAAGCTCATTTGAAAGTTGTTAAGAAATTAGGAAAATTACAAAATAAGACAATTCTTTGTGACACTTAATAATCTATGACTCAAGTAGTGCGCTTTATTTATTTTCACTCTATGTTTGTAGTATAAAATTCGGGATATAAATTAAAAGTGCAACACACATAGATCATAGATTATTAATGTGCCAAAAGAGGGGTATTCCTCAAAATTTCCCTAGAAAATTTGTATCAACAAGGTTGAATCTAACTATATATTCTAAGATTCTTAAGTTTTTTAAACCTTGATTCACTGCGTTTTGACACATGGCATTTTTTTTTCTTTTTAAATTGCATTTAAGGGAATTTTTTTTAGGGTTTTAAGAAATTTTTAAAAATTATATTTAAAGGCCTTTTTTAAGGGTTTTTGAAAAAATTTTAAAATATTATTTGATTTTTTAATATACTTTAGTATCTTTTTTTTTTATATATATAATTTTTCACTTGAAAAACTTACACGTGTTCCACACGCGCAAAGCTCGTGTTATAAAAACTAGTGTTCCTGCAAAGAATTGAATCTTTATTTATATGAGAAGTAAAGGTAACAGGGCATAATTTTAAGCCACACCGAACGAAAAAAAAGAAAAAAGAAAAAAGGCTATGCCAGATTCGAGGTCTCAATGATGAAATTTTTTGAAAAATGAACTTCGGCGCAATTTGTTTTGAAAAATGCAATTTTAAAGAAAAATGAATTTGACCAAATTGTCTATTCGTTTTTTACAAATGAGATAAATAAAATGAAGGAAGTAGAACAACATGGTATTTTGACAATAAAAAAAATGACAAGACATGCAATAGTGACCTAAGTTGAAAACTTAAATGTCAAATGTGGTGAGATCAAATTTTCTCCTCAAATGATCTCGTTCATATATGCCAAGATCAGAATATCTTCTTGCTCAAGTAGGATTAGTCCTTTTTTTTTTTTTTTTTAAAGGAGAAAAGAGCCAAAGACTAGTCTGTTAATTGAAAGAAAACAATATGTCGTTTTAATATGAAAAGAAAACAATATGAAGTTTATATTAACATGCAGGGGTCCACTTCCCAAACTAATAATAACTCCGGCAAATGGTCCGGCCAATACATGAGAAGATGAATCATTAATCAAACAAAAAATAAATGATGCAATCATGAATGAATAAATAAATGCCTTCACGACGAGACACACAATGTGCGGCTTCTTTCTTTTGGCGTAATACGACAGGAAGGTAATACCACAAAGGCACAATGGCATTGGCATGGCCTTTAGGTTTGTTTCTTATTTGGAAAAATAAAGAAGATCAAAACGAATAAATAAAATTAATAACAGCTCGGCGGTCTCTCTCCAAAGAGAAATAACAGAATTCTAAGATGAAAAATTTGAGTGAGATGGATGGGATCAGCAGAAGTGGTGGTGTCATAAATTATAAATACAAAGACCAAAAGTAGAAACTGATTGATGAATAACAATACCTGTATTGATTTTTTTCTTTTCCCTTTTAAAAATCCTATATATATATATATATATGTCTTTACTCCGTCCCTCAGATCTGTAGTCTTGTTTCCCAGCACCAAAATGTGGGCCTGTGCTGTGGGACTATACTTTGGTGTCGGCAAGTTGGACATCCTTGATTGAAGGCGGGGCATTTTCCACTCCTTCCTTGAGAAGTTTGATTTCCTCTTCGGTGAGGCTGTTTTTGGCGCTGCTCAGGGCCTTGCTGCCGTTTCCCTGATGCTTCTCAACCTCCACGGCCCAACTGTATATCACCATCCCCACTACTGCCAGAACCATCCCCATTATATTCTTGAAGGTCAGCTCCGAGTCGAAGAGCAGCCACCCTAGGGTGAGCACGCATACCGTTTTCATGTGACCCAAAACCTGGAATGAGACTGCCGAGAAGCGGCCGATGCACAGGTACTGGCTCACATTGCAGAACACCGCCAGAGAGCACGACAAGAGAATGAATAACTGCAACACCGCACCCCACGTTCCGTTTAGCTTCAGCGCTGAAACAATAACAATAGGAGAAAACGAAGAGAGGAGAAAGACAAGCAGCATAGCACTTACGATTGCACCGGAGGACATCTTGTAGCTCGTTACCAATTTGCCACTCAGGAAGTAATCGACGAAGGGGCCAAAAATGAGGAGAGAAAGAGCTTGAATCGGGGCCGTCTTGCTCAGCAGTTCAAATGAACCAATTGAGTACTTCTTTTGCAGGGAACCTATGGTCTGTGTTTGACAAGGGGTTCAAAACCAAACAATAATGAACCAATATTTTTCATCTAACCAATTTCCAACAACACAATAAGAGAAATGATCTGTTGAGCGCAATATGTTACACGCTAGCTGTACATACACACAGTTTTCTAACATAAATGTTTTGAGCAAAGGAATGAAAAACATAGAGACTTGATGTGATTGGTAACAAACAATTAATAATCCACAGAATGACAGATCTGGTTCAAGGAAGAGATAGATAAGATCCCAAAGCACTAGGTGAAGAAACATCACCGATTTAGGTTTTTTTTTTTTTTTTTTTTTTTAAATGTTTGTATAATGCAAAAAAGAGGAGATAGGAGGAGAGTTACAATTTGCTGCAAGGAGGTTGAGAAGACAGCAACGCAAGCGCAGATGAAGCCTTTGAGATTGACTTTGACATCGGTGACGGTGCAGACGCCAACCCCGATGACAACAACCAACACCGCCATCTTCACTTCCTTTGAGTAGCGCTTGTTGTGGAGAATCCACTCCATCACGCACACCACCGGAATCATGCTCAGCTTCGATATCTGTTACAGACAGTTTCTCCAAATTCTAAATCAATAAGATAAAAACAAAACAAAACAAGAAAGAAAGAAAAGAAAAGAGAATGGAAGGGAAATGACTTGGTAGAAGCCGACGGAGTTGAGCATGAGGCTGAAGTTCATTCCGGTGATAGACATATTGGCGACGATGGAGAACCAGAGAAGCTCCCAGAGAGGAACATGCTTGGACGCAGAATAGCCGGTGGCATTGGAGACCAGGCCCACCACCGCCGTGACGGCGAAGTGGAAGCCAGTTAATGTGGTGGCTGCGGAACCAATTTGCCAGTCGTCAATACAATGATCGAGAGAGAGAGAGAGAGATGGGATCGAGAGAGAGAGAGAGGTTAGGAGAGCGACTGACCGAAAGAGAAAGCATAACCAGAAGCAGACATGAGTTGCTTGTTGGCCATAATGATTCCGACGGAGCTGACGACGTTCATCCCCCACGCTCCCACGTCCGACACCACCGCCGCTTTCTTCTCGCCCTCTTCTGCCTTCATCTTCTTTTTCGTTTAGGTCCGGATCGGATCGGATGAGATGAGATGAGATCAGATCTGACCTGACCTGACCTGACCTGAGGAATTTGGGATTTGGGATTTAGGAAGAAGAAGAAGAGAGTTTTAAGTTAAAAGTAATAATAATAATAATAAAAATGTGATAGATTCGATAATTGAAAAGCTTTACCGCTACTCTTTCGCCTTCGCCTTCGCCGGATGGGAATGGTATGGTATGGTATGGGAGAGCTACTCAGCTATATTATTATTATTATTATTATTATTAATTTCTATCTCGCCACTGCACCTCTGCTCTATTTCCTCTTTACAAAAGCAAAGCAAACCAAAACGTTTGTTTTCTCTTCTCTTCTTTTCTTCTTCTTAATTTAAAAAACAAGTCTCGATATGAGATCTGATCTGATGGGGACGACGCAAATGGAAATGAGAGGCGATGAAGAAACAAAGAAAGAAAGAAAGAAAGCGAGAACGTGAAATGTCGTTACTACCTATTCACTATTCCCTTCCCTTCCCTTCCCTTCCCTTTCCTTTCCTTTCTCAGGCCCCACCTACCCCTTAACCTGGCCAGGCCAGGCCAGGCCACCTTTTTTTATTATTTATTTTTAAAAATTATTGTATTAATTACACTCACTCGCCCTTTTTCTTTCTACTTTACCCAAACCAAACAAAACAACACAACACAATAATACGCAATTGTTATTTAATTTTAATTTAATATAATTATAATGAACACACAAAGAGAAAGAGAAAGAGAAAGAGAAAGAGAAAGAGAAAGAGAAAGCTCTCTCTTATCTTCCCAATTCCTTCACAACATATGGATGATTATTTATTGATTGATGCTCATTAGCCAGCGTCTCGTCTGCCCACACTTGACTCACTCACTCACTCACGTCCCAATTCCTAATTATGTATGTTATTCATTCAATCCATGCACATGTACATTAAACCTTTTGCTCCTCATTTACTATATTGCTTACGCATAACAATTAATTCAATCTAACATTTCAATCATTTCCTAAACCCAGTTGTCCTTTTGCATTTCCATATGAGGCTTGGTTGGGCCTACAAAGTTTACGGAGAGAATGAACAAGAGAAGACGAGGAGAGGAAAGAGAAGATAGAGAATAATGACAAAATTTGATCAAATTACCGTATTTTTCATTATCAAATTACTATTGTTTTTTCTCGTTTGTTAACCAAAAAAAAAAAAAAAAGACAATTCGATCAAATTCACAACCAAAAAATAACATATGTTGCAAAGTAACATTTTTCAAAATAAGTTACCTGTGTATTTTTTAAAATTTCCCGAATAAGCGACAAAATGACGAAACCAAGCGATGGCCAATATCTCCACGTCTTGCTATCCTAACTAACTAATGGCACATTGGGATGTAGTTGGAGAAACAAATATCAGTATCAGCCGGCCTGCTGTGCTGTGTATAATAATATGATTCTTGATTCACAAACACAAACACAAACACAAACCTCGTCCAGTCTAATCTAATCAATCTACCCTCCCTCCTTTCCTTGCATTTACTAGTGATTTTGTATTGAAACCCCTGAGCCTGACCACCCTAACTAAGATCACTGCCTATTATTTTATTTTTCAAGGCCTATAACGTGTTCAAGTTCAACAACATGAATAAGATTCTCTCATCTCCTTGCACTTCACTTGCACAGCTCAGCTCAACTCAACCCAATCCAACCCTCTTCCTAAGGATAGTTAGGGTGGGTGAGCGAGTCGTCTAGCAGGACTTGTTTCAAGCTATTTGCGTCAGCTTCGACAAGCACATGAAGCAGTGGGTCTTATAAAATAGTAAGATTCCTACTAAACCGAAGAACACAGCTCAAGGCGATAGAGAGAAAAGTCAATCCGTAGAATTGAAATAGGAATGAATAATTACCAGTAGATGGTTCTATATGGGCGGCCGAATTTACATAAAGTACCAAGAGCAGTGATCCTAGATGAAGAAACAAAATCAGTCACAGTCCAGCGAAATAATAAACAACACTAGCTTAGCTACTCATATTTTACACCACACCGAAAAAATAAAGCAAAAGAGGAGAGGGCACCAATCATATTGATATTACATAAAGGCTTAGGCAAGAATGGAATAGCAGACAGAGTGGTGCAAATTGAATAACGACTAACCTCCTCCTACTACTACATGTATATTACTCCCCCAAACCACTTAACACTGCTATTATCACCCACTCCTCCACACCCCAAACAATATTATTCAACATTGACAACAAAAAATCTAAAAAAAAAAAAAAAGGAGCAGAGGAGACAGAGAACAACTTGTACGACAAGCGACCACACCGCTCAACATACTAGACAACAGCGCAACTCAATATAACACAACACATGTCCATCAAATTCTGCTGCCCGTCTCTCTCCTTAATTTCTGCCCGTAGAGCCATGTCTCTGCACCCCGGGTGGTGCGGTAGGCCTCGGTAAATTGTACTCGCACTGCCCGCCTGGAAATTGTGGGGCCACAACGTATGGGATCTACGGCACCAAGTACAAAAAATATTACTCATCAACATTTTAAATGACTGATTTACCTCACAATATTAAATGAAAAAAAGAAAAGGGTACCTGCAAAGGTTGTGATGCAAATGCACTTTCAGATTGACCTTCAAAATTTGGAGATGTTTGTGTGGTAACAGCAATACGGGAGGTGCCATTATTGCTCGATTCGCTTCCATTCAGTTTATGTACCCCTGAATTTACCACAGGTTCACCCTCATCCCCATTGGCCGATTTAGCCCTCTATATCCGTGCGGTGGTTTCCACCCGAAGCATTAGAATTTGATGGGAAAAGCTGGGTATAACAAGAATTGACAAATGGGGATCATGATAGATACTGTACCTGAAAGATTTTACCAAGGGTCTTCAGACCCTTGGCTCGTGCCCTGAGCTCCTCTTTCTTGGCATTGCTGTCTTGTAGAACCTAAAGGATAAACGGATAACATATCACCACCAAACATACAGATTATACTTCCTATCCCAAATAGCCAAAGAATAGCAAGAACACCATTTGACAAACACGGGAAAGAGTGGCCTCGATATCAGCTACGTTGAGCTTCCAAAGAGAATCGATCATCAATTTTTTGTGAGATTGCATGTACTCTTCAAGCTCTTCCTCTGTGTAGTTCCCTTCCGCACTGAGTTGTTTCTTCATGTCCTCTTGTAGCTGAATCAATGCAATTGCACCTATTGCACCCCCAATAAATTTAACATACGAATACACACATAAACTGATAACCTTAAATTGACACAGGACTTAAGAGTTAAGACCACAACTGAGAGAAGATAACCAAAAGTTAGATAAGCAAAAGCCTCAGCACCAGATTGTTGGTTTTAAAGCCCAAAATATCAACGCTAACCTGTTGCTGCTGTCACTTGGGATTTTATGAAGTGCCCTTTGTTTCTAAACCACTCTGCTATGAATGGCACGCCCAAATATATTGCCTTCTTCCCGAGCTCTTTTGCTGCTTGTCTTGCATATATGTAGCCAATTGTATTCAACATATCCACACCATAAGCTACAGAAACCAGAGCGGAAAATTGGTCAAAAGGAGCACACAGCAGAAGTTTCTTTTCAATTCGTTGTGGCCTTGAAAGTACAAGTAGTACTTGAAAAAAAATAGAAAGCGAGGCATAAGAAGAGTTTGTATTTCTTTCCACATAAAATTAGTTCTTGTCGTCCCAGTTTGGTTGGTTTCTTTGAGATGAGAAGGGGACTAGAATTACCTGCATTTGAAAGCCTTGTGACTTCAAGTACAGCATCATTGATAAAATCTTCTTTGTCTCCTTGCACATATCTGTTGAGGCGGGCTTTAAGAGTTTCTGCAAGCTTTTCTTCTCTCTCCCTCTGAACAACCTGTTTGTTGACATTACATTGCATTGCAGATTATGAAAAAGGGGAGTAGGGGAAAAGAGATGAAACATTTGAAGAAGAGACAGAGACAGAGACAGAGAAGAGAAAATTGACCCTCATTTTGTCTTGCAATTTTTTAGAATCAAATTGCTCCCCTTCGGTGAAAATGTCAAGGGAAGCCATGGAAGCCATTGCAAGCTGGCCTATGTATTCCTCAAAGAGTTCACTACCAAAGAGCATAGCAAAGATAGCTGCGGGATCGATAATTGCTTCACTGCGATGAGAAAAGAAGAAAGAAGAAAGAAGAATGAAGAATGAGAATGAATAGTTGTTTGAGGGAGGAGGGAGGGAGGGAGGGAGAGAAGAAAGACAAACGTAGAGATTCCGGATTTTCCGCAAGAATCATAAGCTTGTCGCTGGGCAGGATCACTGAGTACTTGATAGGCCTCCCCGAGCACCTGAGAACCAACTTCCAAGCAGAGGCATATGAATATATAACAATCACAATCATAATCATAATCATAAAAAATCAGTCATATTTTTTTACCTGGAAATTCTGCGCAGCCAGGGGATCATTTGGGTTTTTGTCCGGATGAACTTGCCGAGCCTGTAACCAATTTTAATTTTAGTTCGCAAGCACAGGTCAAGTCAACCATACCATACCATACCATAGTAATGGAGCGATTACGAGTAGGAAGGAAAATTTCAATTGCAATAAATAAAAGTAAGGGATGGATCGATGGCGATGGTGAATGAATTATAAGCAAGCAAGCACAAACAAACAAACGAGCAACGAAGATTTCTTGAATAATAATAATAAGAAAGAAAGAGAGAAACAAAGTGACCTTTATGTAATAAGCTTTCTTAATCTCGGCTTCGGTTGCCGATGGGCTCACTCCCAGCACGTCGTAGTATTCCGTCTCCTTCACCATCTCTCCCTCTCTCTCTCTCTCCCAATTCCGATTGATTCCTCTTCTTTACAAAAACCTCTCCACCCCCTAAAACAATTTCTTTTATTTTTTTTTTTGGGTTCTTTGGTTAAAAAAGAAATAAAAGAAACGACAGAATAACAAATAATAATAATAATAGTGTTGTGAAAACTAAAGCAAAAAAAAAAAAAAAAAAGATTCTTCTGTTGGCCAGACAAAGTCGCGTTGGACGCGCTTTCTGTAAAATAAATGTCCTTCCTAAACCACAAAATCACAATTAAGAAAGACGACCAGAAAATAAGGTTTTTTTTTTTTTTTTTGAGGGAAGAAAATAAGGTTTTCAACTTTTCATTTTTAACGATAAGAACAGAATATATACATATATGCTTGATGTTAATGGCAGGCTGAGTCAACTTGTAACTTCTCTTCATTAATTTCTATTATTATTTTCAAATTCTTTCAAACAAACAAATAGTATTTTGCGGGAAGAACAAAATCGGAAGTCCTCTCCAAGTTGGTTTTACGGGAAGAACAAAAACAGGCTGTCCATGGTATTAAGGTTGCCCGTAATGCACCTGCTATATCACACTTGATGTTTGCTGATGACACTTTTCTCTTTTGTAGAGCTAAGGCTGATGAGGTTAATGCTCTCCTCGATTGTATTCGTGTCTATGAGAGTTGGTCGGGTCAAAAAGTAAATGTTGATAAATCGGGCATACTTTATTCTCCTAATGCTTCCTCTGACTTGAGGCGAGACCTTGGTACACTGTCCGGTATGGCTCCGATGAAAGGAGATGAACGCTATTTGGGCAATCCTTTATTCCTCTCGGCGAGCAAATCCTCTGACTTTGCGTTTCTCAAATCAAGAATACTGGCGAGAATCGAGGGATGGCAGGCTAAATTCCTTTCTCGAGCTGGGCGTACAACCCTCATTAAATCCGTTATCTTGGGGATCCCATCATACTCGATGAGCTCGTTCCTTCTTCCTAAATCTATCTGCTCGGATCTTGATGCAGCTGTCAGACGATTTTGGTGGACTGGAAAGTCAGATGGAAATAGATTCCTTGCTTTAAAAAATTGGGATGCAATTTGTAAGCCAAAGAAGTTTGGAGGCATTGGCTTTCGAAGATTTGCTGATTTCAACCTAGCTTTGATTGCTAAGTTGGGATGGAAACTTTTATCTGATGATAATGCCATTTGGGTGAAAGCATTGAAGGCTAAATATTGTAGAAAAGAGAAGTTTTGGGATGTCATTAAGCGTCCGGGGGATTCGTTTATCTGGAGAGGAATCCTTGAGGCTAAGCCGATCCTTCGTAAAGGGTGTATAGAAGTGATTGGTGATGGTTCTTCTGTGGAAATTTGGTCAAGACCATGGGTTCCCAATCTTCCAAATGGAATCCCCCGAGCTTCCTTCAATCCATCAGTTGCAGACCCTATTCTTCATCCTCTAGACTACTCAAAAGTTCAACAGCTTATGCACCCAAATTCGAGGAATTGGAATGAGGATCTCCTTCGAAGACTGTTTGATAAAGAATCCTTTGATGCTATTATCCATCTACGTCCCTTGCCGGCCCCTAGAAATGATTCCATATGTTGGCGTGAAACACAATCAGGAGTCTTTGATGTTAAGAGTGCTCACACACTGATCTGCGCAGATAGAACTGGTGACCAGTTAGCCTCATGGGCTGCCCTCTGGAAACTCCCTATCCATGAGAGATTCAAAGTCCTCCTATGGAGGGTGGCTTCTGATATCATTCCTGTAAAGAGTCGGCTGGCCGGGGTATTGCCGATCCACAATATCAACTGCCCTTTCTGTGAAACCGAGCCGGAATCTATTATCCACATTTTTTGCCAATGTAATTTGGCGCGTCTGGCTTGGTTCCAAAGCCCATGGGCTATTCGAGGGGATCATATCCCAGTTCAAAACGGGCAAGAATTGATCGAATGGATACTCAACTTCAGAGATGCTAAACTAATTCTGTTTGCTGCTGTGTTAATTGACCAGATTTGGAAAGTTCGGAATTCCATGATTCATGATAATTCCAATCCAGATTACCCGAAGATTCTTAGTCTGATCCAAAGCTCCTTCGCGGAACACTCAAGGAAGAAGGGCATTGTTCCACCGGCTAGACTCCAATCAGAAGTCGTAGATGAAAGTCTGATCAAGATTTTTGTTGATGCTTCTGTGGCTAATGGTGAAGCTGGGCTGGGAGTGGTGATCATGTCTCCAACTGGGACAATTGTTAAACGTATTACCAAGGTGTGTAAAGTCTCAACAGTGGCAGAGGCTGAACTAATGGCAGTAGAAGTGGCCGTGAAGCAAGCTTTGCAAGACAACATCATGGCTGCTGTAATTCTATGTGACTCGAGTATGGTGATTAATGCACTAAAGGAAAGGAAAAGTCCCCCAGTCTGGAGCTCTTATGGCTGTTTCTGGTCTATTTTAGACTTACTGGAGAATGGTTGTTGTTTTCAATTTAGTTGGATTCCTAGATCTAACAATGTTTTAGCCCACGAACTGTGCAATTGGGCAAGACTTTTTAAATTTTCTGGTTGTGTTTAGCTGAGGATGTAGCCCCTCTGTGGCTGCTTAAACTCGTTATCTTCATTCTGTTATGCTATTATCCTTTTCCCAGCAAAAAAAAAACAAATAGTATTTTGCGCTAATGGTCTTTCAATCATACGGAATTTCACAAGTAGCACCTTATTTTATTATTATTATTATTATTTTTTTTTTTGCACATTGTAAACCTGTCCATTAGCAAATTCGACCGATGTTCTTACAATTTCTATTTATACCCTTGTACAAGTTATGTGCAAGTCATATGTAAGTCTTCTACTTAAAAGGGGGAATTCTTTCACGAATTTTTTTTTTTTTTTTTGGAAAAACAATTTTAAATTGTTAACTTTATTTATGGATTCGTAGATAATAGACTTATTTTCAAACCAAGTAAAAAAATTATCTATAACTTTTATTTTTTAAGTAAATATCCATTTTCATATTTAGATTGATTCATAATAATTAATAGACAAAATACCAATTAAAAATGAGTGATATTTCATCTATTTATATACAAAATATTAACTATAGAAGATATTTTGTCTAAAGTTGTGATTAGGCGTGCAAATGTGAAATTTTATAGAATGACAGTCGGATAATTTTTGGGTAATTACTCGGATTTTATATAACTATTTTTTTTGTTCACAGAATAAGATAGTGAAGAGAATGAGAAAAAAAAATGTTATATGTAGAATAGAATTTCGGATAAATCCCGAATAAAGACCGCACAAAGCATTATATATATATAGATATTTTAATTATGGATAATTTTAAATATATACCCGAATTTACTATTCGGGTTTACCGGATAATTATTTATCCGATACTATACATTCCAAAATTGCACGCGTAGTCGTGATAATTTTTTTAAACCTATCAAAATTTTCCAAATTATTATGGAGGGGAAAATAAATAAATAAATAAACAAAAGGGAAGGAAGGGAAGTGGGAAGGGACGAGGAAAGAAAGGGAAGAAATGTCAAATTTGAGGTCAAACCCAAACTCAAACGCAGTGGCGAATGGGCTGGCCGGAGCTGGCGGCGGAATTGTTGCTCAGATAATCACTTATCCTCTCCAAACCGTACGATTCCCACTCTGATACTAACTGAATGACGGAAGGAAAGTCAGCCTCTCTCTAAACTCTAAACTCACTGACTCACTCACTGACTGTTAGGTCAATACGCGCCAACAAACCGAGAGAAGGGCAAAAGCAGCTTTTCACTGTGCCAAACCCACTTCTACTTCCAGTACTCTTGTTCAAATCCTCCAGGTATATATATGCATATGAATATGTATTTGATCAACAATGAGCAATGCTTGGCATTTGAATTGTTATAATTTTGTATATAAAAAATTAGGTGATAAGAACAGAAGGTTGGGGAGGACTTTACAGCGGTCTTAAGCCTTCTTTGTTGGGAACTGCTGCTTCCCAGGTTGTTTAGTTTGGTTTGATCAATTCATTATCTATCTTTCTTTTATGTTACATAACAATATTATAATTTTAATTGTAATTTGACAGGGAATATATTACTATTTTTATCAAGTTTTCAAAAATAAGGCGGAGGCCATTGCCCTTGCCCGCAAAAATCAAGGTCGCGGCGATGGAACTGTGGGCATGTTTTCATGGCTTCTCGTCGCTGCTCTTGCTGGGTATTGTTATTCACATCTCTCTCTCTCTAAAAATACAAGGTTGATCACAGTGGGTAATTTGGGTTCAGACATGAGTCACAACACGAAATTAGCGGGTCTTGTATCGTCTTTTAATGAGTCTGGATTTTAACTGATGGGATAAGATTAACACAATTATTAAAATAATTATAAATAAATATACACGTTTAAAACTAATTTACATGTATTTAAAATGTATTTACTTATTTATTATCTAATAATTTTTATCAGAATTATCGTCATAATTAAATATTATTTTATTTTAGATTTATCAAAATAAAGTTAAAAAATTTATTGATTTCAACTCAAATATAGCTAATTAGACTAATAAACACGAGAGTAATACGATTCATTTAAACTCAATTAGATATGACTTATAAATGAGTTGTAATTTGGTGACACGATTAATGCGAATCTCACACGAAGAATACACTTAAAAAAGGTTGAAAAATCTTCGTTCAGTTGTAAAGTACAATGTAGTTTAGACTCATTTAATCTTATTTCATGTAATTGGAACCTCTCATGAGTGATATATGGCTGATTTTTTTTAATAATTTAATAAAATAGGCGGATAGGGACTAAGCTTGCCAAAAATTAAGTGTGAGTTTTGAGAGATCTTTGCCAATTTGAATAGATTGAGGACTAAGTGTTTCAAGTTTGAAAGCGGATGCCAGTTACCTATATTTTTCTTTATTTTGAATTTCTTCTGTTTATTGTTAAGTAACTTCATTTAGAAATATGTTTCTTGGCTTCCAGTTCCTTGAATGTATTGTTCACAAATCCTATATGGGTTCTCGTCACTCGTATGCAGGTAAGTTTTCCCTTTTTAAGCCATCTCGTGCTTTCTTTTCAGTTTGCATATATTACTTATCTTAGCTTTATTCGAAACTTTGTTTTACTTCATAACCAGTTGATTTACTTGTTATTTTCAGTTCCTCATGTTTGGCATAGCCATTTGGCATGAAAATGTCTGATCAAATTCAATGATTGGAATTGGATCATGAGTTCCAACTTGGACATTATAATATAATTTTGCCTTGTTGCTTTAGACACATACTCAAGCAGAACGAAAAATGATGGAGGAAAGAAAACAAGCTCTACTGAGGGAAGCTTTTGAAAGCAGTTTGATGAATTCAGGTTTGAATGACAAATTGGCGGAACTTGATTTATCAAAACCTCGTCCTTATGGAACCTTGCGTGCGGTTAGTAATTCGAAGCTGGTCTTTTCTTCCTACATTTAATTTTGCATGTTTAATGTTTAACGTCTTAGATATTTTATGGATCTTGTCAACGCGCACTTGGTGCTTGTCCCATGTATTGTTTCTCTCAGGCCCACGAGGTCTATGCTGAAGCAGGAATTACTGGGTTCTGGAAGGGCATTGTTCCAACACTCATTATGGTCAGCTAATCTCAAACGATATACTATATTCTCGAGCGACATTGATTTTGATTTTTGTCGTCTTTTTCTCTGGAATACACGTGGATGACAAATGGTTGTGTGGGCAGGTATGTAATCCGTCAATCCAGTTCATGATTTATGAGAGCTCATTGAAGCATCTCAAAGCAAGGCGTGCAGCTAGTAAGAAGGGATCAAAAAGTCCAACTGCTTTAGAGGTCTAAAACTCTTGCAAGGAATAGATAAACAAGTACAACTAGAAAAGATAAGCTCTCTTACATTATTGCTCTTTATGTATAGGCATTCTTGCTCGGAGCCTTGGCAAAACTAGGAGCAACCATCTCCACTTACCCTCTGTTAGTCGTAAAGGTAAAAGGAAAAAAGGTTGTTTGGTTCTACAAACACGTCATAGAGCAAGAATTGGAGATAACTAAAAATAGTACGCATATTTGAGGGAATTTATGAAGATTTTACTTATTGACGATATTCGGCTCTTTGACCTTTTCAGTCAAGGCTGCAAGCAAAGCAGGAGATTGGGGGGAATGTTTCCTTAAGATATACAGGTTTGCTTCAATAAAATCTCAACTGTATAATTGTTTTAACTTCACACCGTGCACTAGATATACGTTTGAACTCATTTTACATCTTTCTTTTTTCCTCTTCCCAATTTTCATGCCAGATCTTTTTAAACATGTTTAAAGAAAGAAAATAAGCCGATTCACACTTTCAATCAAATCGCTAAGATCTGCTAAAGCGATTCATTATTCTTCCTTTATTTTGGGACATTAAAGGTATGTTTGGAACTAAAATTTTAAGATGGAAAAACAGTATAGGAGAGAGTGCCGGGAAAGAAAGGAGGAAAGAAAATTGAAACTTTAAAGAAATAGATAACTTATCAACGTGAATACTGAATTTTCTTGTGCTAGGAAAATTCCCTGAACTACATAACTTGTGCTAGGAAATAGTACGAGTCCCTGAATTTTCTTCTCTTGTTACACTTTTAAAGTGTTTTAAATTTAGTACTTCAAATTAGGAACACTTTTGTTAAAAAGAATGAAAATAATAGCAATGAAAATCATTAGATGACTGGATATGACGCATTGCATTTTAATATCATTCTAAAATTGATAATTCGTGTCTCATGTCTTACTCTTATTGTGTTTTAATCATGTGAGAAATTTAGATTAGACTCAGAATTGCCCTAAATAGGTCTAAATGAATTGCGCCACACACTAACCCCTATACGAAATTTTATGAAAATAGCAATTTTTTAGAAAATGATTTTAAAAAATAGCCTCAGTTTCAAAAAATTTAAAAACTAATAATTTCAGAAATTTTTTACACGTGTCAGATATTTGTTGCAACAATTTTTATGTTTAATTTTGTTCTTGTCAGAAATTTCCCACATGTGCTATGGCTAGTTTTTAAATTTTTTGAAACTGTGGCTATTTTTTTAAAACACACAGTTCAAAATGGCTATTTACCTAACTGACCCAACCTCTATATTGGTTCAAATAAATAAATAATATATATATATATATATTTTTTTGTATTTTCTTAAATTGACTAAAAAACCCAAACAAAGGCCTAGTTTTGACAATTATTAAGTGTGACAATGTGTCTCGTGTGATATGAAAATTATGAGCTAATATATATATGTACACGTAAATATGTATTAGATGTGACTTAATCTTGTATTTATAAACTGCTTAATAATCGTGTCTCAATGGGTTTTTATTGATACGGAAATTAATGGCAAAGAAACGAAAATTGGAACGCGAAAATAGAGAACATGTAGATTTAAAGTGGAAACTCGAGACGGGAGGCAGAAGAGAGAATTCACCATATGAAAAAGATTGGCTACCACAACAGATCCCTAATTTTTCTCAATTTTCATTAAGTCGCACCGCGAGTCTTTGAGTTTGTCCAAAACAGAATTCGGGTCACAAACTCTAACATTAATTTTGTTGGAGTGTTTGTGTCATGTTTACTCTTTATTTAATTATGTCAATTGTGTTCGATCTGATTATACTAAGACCAGACCCCATAACTGCTAACATCGTGTCGTATTCATTTCACGTCTCTTCTTTGCACCCAAACTGCCAGCATTGATAAGCGGTCAGCTTCCTGTTCTAAAACTGTTTCTGACATTCCGAGTATGTCAAACCTAGTGTCCATCCGTCTTATAAATCCACTGCTTAGCTTAAACAAACAAATTCTTATAAGATGTGTGCTATGGATGGACTGGTTCTAGTACTCATTCTCACATAACTATAACATCTTGGCGACACTGGTAATGATACTAATGTTGGGTCTAGAAAAGTTTAGAGAAAATACACGAAATTTTACCATGTTTGGGACTTTGGTTTTTGCTGTTCGAACCTTATTTGCACCCGCATTCCGTCTCTAATTAGATTGTTTCGTACTTTCATTTAAAAAAAACTTGGAATTATGTGTAACTAACTAGTATGTTTGTAGCACAGGTACCATTGATGCCATACTTAAGATGATCAAATACGAAGGCTTTACTAGTTTTTACAAAGGTATGAGTACGAAGATAGTACAAAGTGTTTTTGCGGCTTCTCTACTTTTTATGCTCAAAGAGGAACTTCTCAAGGCTTACATGTTGACGGCACAAAAGTGCCAAAAATTCCTATCTTCAGGAAAACGATAATGATGCCCTTATACACTCGTGGCTATATATATATATATATATATATATATATATATATATATTTTTATCAATTATATGTCATCTCGAGTGATAATGAGTGTTCTTTTTTTGTTTTTTATTATTTATTATTTATTTTTTTATCCTTTCATATAATAACAATAACAATACATGTTAAACGATATTTAGAACCTACTTATGAAACAGAGAGGAAGGCTGCCAGAGGATACAGTTCCATTTAATTTTTTTGGTGCAAAAGTTCCATTTAATTTGAGATAAGCATAATCCACATTCTTGAGTCGATAGACTTGAAAGAGTTGTCGAGCATGCACAGACAATTCAGTCTTTGTAATCTTTCTTTTAATTTAAATTTTTTTTTTTAGAACTTTTGACTTGAATACCAAGATTTTGATGTATTATACGATGACTACTCAAACCACACCTTCCAAATATGTACGAAATTCAAGCAAAATTTTCTGCTTGTAAAACACTTCCACTACTTTGGTTATGACTTGTAGGTTAATATAGAAGTTTTGAAACCGTCATCTTGAAACTAGATTCATTTATGGAGATTTTGATATACTAACGACCATGTACTTTGCTTAAACAATATCAATGGTGAATTTTTTTTTTTTTTTTTTTACTAATGAGACATATTTCTAACTACTTTGGCTATAACTTTCTATTGTCTAGTAGAAATACTAAGATGAGCAATGCTACATCATGTTAGGGGAAGACAACGTCCAAAAAAATTAGCTGATATGACACGATATTCATTGGTTGTGAATCAGAAATTAACAAATATGGTTTCAATCTCTCCATTAACAGATTCCATGCCTATACCTTTCTATTTATCTGTTGAAACCAGAGGACTGGAATTAACTTATGCACTTAGTTACAAACACTTTATAGAAGTACTTAAATCTTTCTTGCGTTCATTAAAGAATATGATGTATTGTTTCAAGAAATGTGGTTTAGGCACTTGGTTTTTCTCAAGTTTTCTTTCTTGGTGAGTAGTCCAGGTTCAGGATTCAGAGTTGAAGGTTCATAAAGATCTTCCTTTCTGGGTTGTAGATGCAAAAGCATACCATGTGTACATATTGAACCAGATTTTTTCGAATTAATATTGCTGAATGTGCAAATATTCATCATGAATTAATATTGCCGTTGCACAATATTTATATTGGACCAAGGTTCGTTTCCTCTATGAACCAGATCTGCCATCCGAAGCATGTCAGGGGAGTACTTAATATTTGGCGTTGCGAGGAGCTAAATGTAGCACTTTATGTTATGTCTAAATTTGCTCGGAACTTAATGGACAATAATAGCAGGGGGATCGTAATGAAATAAAAATATTGGCCCGTCTTCTTTAGAGAGGTATTTTGTTCCATCAGGGTCAGCTGGCTGATTGGAAATGGTGAATCCTTGGGCCAGCGAGGACTTACCCCAAAAACACTCTTTTTCACAACACGATGTTGTTTGATATGTCAGATTCGTGGAGCCTAATACATATACCAGGAGGGCTTCCGTTTGTGCCTGGACGTGGACTGTGAGATCTTTGCCTCTCTTGAGTATCGGCCATAACCAGAACCTGAAGCTGGCTATCGACATCTGCGAGAAACCCGAGCTCGTCATCATGCGCATTCTCGAGCACAAGATTTTTTTTAGAGTCATAATCAGAAGATGAGTTGCAAAAATAGACCAAAATTAAATGTGTCTTTTAAATGATAGCCCATCTCTAATTTTGTTGACTAAGGTTGCATAATTTTTTTTTTTAATAAATAATACCCAATATACACTTGTTAGCACCGAACAGAGTAAGGTCGAGATTGGGCGTGTAAAATACAGTCATAAAAGGTTGAGAACCAAAAAAAAAAAAAAAAAAAAGGAAACACAAAACCGAATAATGAAGAATGCAGGAGAGAAAGTGGGCAATGAGGGTAGTTCAGAATGCAAGGGATTGTTTAGGGTTTATGTCAACATGAGTAAGAACAATGGCCTCAATGGCCTGTGTGTCACTAAACAAAAGGGATGAGCTAGTGATCATCTACCTAAAAAGTTCAATAAGCCTGTTACTATTATACTATATCAAGAGCACCACCTGATTCCGGATGAATATGAAAAGTTTCTTTTTTTTTTTTTTTTGCTTCCTAAAACTAAAATACAAAGAAAATGGATCAGCATCGATCAGCGCATAACATGTATATAATAAAGCAACTGTAGAGTCTTCTCCCAATCAAAGGAGTTGGTGATACTCTATCACGATTCACAATCAGCCAGCTCCAAAGCAGCATTCGAAAGTGAAATGAGTGTGCTCTTTTGCTGAAATCAATTAATGACGCAACCGCTCTACATCTGCAAGCAACATGGATGTCAGCATCAATGCAAGCACTAGAGATCTGAAAATCGGATACGCTAAAAAATCCGCACAACCACATGTGTCTTTCTAGGTTCTAGAACAATATCTTGACACCAAGCAAGTCAGATGTAAAAAAATGGCATTAAAAGTTCAGATCTGGATAAGATAAACCAATAGGACTGTCGGGTAGTATAAGCATATGAACAAGGAGGGAAAGCCAAAACAGAACAAGGCACCAGCTGCATGGTTGACAGATGAGTGTGACACATGAGCATGGGCATAAAACACCTTCTGAGCAGTCACAACATCAGAAGAAAGAATGGAAGAGGAAATAAAAACTTAAAAAACCCACTCATGAGATCTCAACAGACTTGAAAGGAAGCACTTCTACTCCAAAAGTTTAGGACATTGGCATTGGCATAAATCTCTAACTTCTTGAAAATTATCCAGCTGATGACAACCAGTGGTCATTCTCACACTGATAAAAGTCAATTGGGTGGGGGCACGGTAAAGAGGATTGGGCCAACCTGCGGGTCTAAACTGACGCATTCGCGGGCCAGGTGTCTAGATAGATGTGTCTGGCCAGATATCTAGACCCCGAGCACAGCCCATGGCGACCCATGCAAATATTTGACAACAATTCGCCAATCTTAAAAGATGTAAGTTTGCAGGGCAACACGGTTGTAGAAAAGCGCATGCATTCTAGTAAAGAGGCATACGAACTGAAGAATGGAGCAAAGAGAACATGGAGATGACTAAGAGGGAAAAGAAAGTTCAGAAGTCATGGCCAAGCAGGCATATTAATACCTGTTCCATGGGTGCAGTTTCATCCTCCGCATCTGTTGGTTCAACATCGATGTCATCCGTATTTTCAATACTCTGAACTGTGGTTTTATCTGATTCTTGAATGTTGCCCGACTGGCTACTATCTTCCAAAAGTTTAAAATCCGCAGGAAGCTGACCAGACTTTAGTGCCTGCTCACATGACCATTTGAAATTATCATGCCAATGATTTGCAGACTCGGAGAAAAAAGAACAAGTTTATAAACAAAACTGCTTCATTCTAATTAAACAAAAGCACCTTTTCGAGTCTTGCAACCTCTTCAAGAGTCTGTGAATTCACTATGGCAGCCTGGAATTCGAACAAAGTGATATTATTGAAGAGAAGAATTTGTGCGTGCATATATTATATCGATCCAACACAAAATGAAAGGAAAGATAAAACATTACTCTGACCTGACATCTTCAAAGGTCAAACTACATTCTAGGTGAAGCCAAACTGATTTCTTTTATCAAAAGTTACTACAAAAGCTCAAAGCTATGAAAGTTGAAGCTAACAATTACTACTTCAGCCCAAACCAAATATAGTACATCAATTAGAACTTAGAGCTTAGAAGAGAAACTAATATTGTCAAATATCATTTACTTAGAAGAAACATTTATGTTCTCAAATGATGTTTAAAAAACTTGACAATTCCAATTGCAAACTGCTTATAAAAAAAAAAAAAAATTGTGTAAAGAATAAATTTCTGTATAAGTTTGGTAGAGTGGTTGATTAACGGACTACAACGTTTGGACATTTAGTATTAGTCAGAGACGTTTCAGGATTAGTTACAGGGCAGACAGAGCATTTATGAAGAGAATGAAATAGGTTTAGAAATTAAGCAATCTGAACAAGTTTTTTTGCAGTGGAACAAGTGTTTTACTCCCAGAAGTTTTTCTTCTCCATTTTGGAGATGAGTATGATAAATGATAATACCTTGATAGCAGTAATTTGCTCGGGTGTTGGAGCAGCCACTTTGTGGACTCTTTCCTCCTCGGAATCGGAAACTTGTGGAACCTGGGGAGCCTCCCCCGGTGTGAATGTCTTTGCAGATTCCTTTTTAGCCTCTTCTTCGACTTGCTTGTTCGAGAACAAATTTTTAGCATCCAATCTCTCCTATTATTGACAGACAAAGATATCACTCTGTGAGTAATCGAATCGAATCGTGCAACAGAGTGAGAAAAAGAGGCATACCTTGTTTTTGATTTTCTTAAAATCCAGAACACGGAGGGTCTTCAGCGTGTGAATGACATAGAGCCTGTAATGGGGTTTCTTGGTGATGTTGTTGTCCAACAGGCTAAGAAACTGTAACTTGGAAAGGGAAGCGAGAGGATCGATCTCTACCAGGTTGACAAGCCTGTTGTTCGTAAGAACTAAAGTGTGCAACTTGGGCAAGAACTCTGCCAAACACAAGTCAATTGTCAAAGTCTATTGTATTGTATTGAAGAGAGGTAGAGAGAGAGACAGAGTTACCTCCGATGTTAGGGTTGATGCGGGTAATTCTGTTGTTATTTACCAGCAAAGTGCCCAGTCGGTTGAGATGGGGCAGGTTTTCGAGCTTAACAATCTCATTGTCGGAGAGATCGATGGTGTCGAATTGGTCCTCAGTGGCTCCGAGGTTTTCAATAACAGCAATCTTATTACCTGAGAAGAGAAAAGCAAGCGAAAATGTGAAGAGAAATCAATGGGGATGAATCGGAAGAGAGAAGAGAGAAGAGAACCTACCTCGAAGATCCAACTCTCGCTCCTTAATGGCGTTGAAGAAATGAGGGCTCTTCCAAATCAGGTCAGCGGTCAGACGAACCATCTTCTTCTCCTTCTTCTTCTCCGATATAAACAACAACAGATTAATTCAGAAATACCGTACTCGCGCTGAGCTCTCTCTCTTTCCCTTCTTCTTCTTCTTCCGACTCTGACTAAGTACACTACTGGACTAGACTATTAGGGCTTTTAGACTTGATAAAGAATACAAAATGAAAACGACATGTCGTTTACTTTTTGTGAATTTGGTAACATGTTTCCATTCGGATAAAAGAGTGGGTGAGGCCATCTCCAACCTATTTTCTCATTCTCAACACCAAAATACAGTAAGTATCACATCAAACAGTAATTCATCTTCAACCTATTACACTATTTTTAACACCAAATAGAATATTCTGAGTATATTCCTTCTCATATCACTTATTATATTAATTTCAATAATAGCCTTATATTTATCAATTTTACGAATTAGACCCACTTATATTTTACTTTCACAATAACTTAATAAAAATTATTTATTATTAGACTATTTTAGCCAAAATAAAATATTTTAATTCCAAATAAAATTATGTCATTATCAACAACCTCCTCCTACATCTAATTCGTTTGGGCAATACTTCAATGATATTGGAGGATCTGGAACCGGTCTACCAGATTATTAGGACATTCTGTATTTTTAATTTTGGTACTCGTTATGTATTTTTGATTTTAATACTCTATGTATGCGTTGCCTTCAGCTTATTCAATGTCTTTTTAATTTATTATTCGATGTAATTTTAATCTATATATCAGTGTTCTATTTTAATTAGGTACATAATTGTATTTTAAATTATTAAAAATGATGAGTTTTTTTTAATAAATTAAACAAAAAAAATTAAATTTATTAAAACCAAAAAATCAATATAAATCTTACTTAAAAATTATAATTTAGATAAAAAATAAAAACATCTTAAAATCAAGGGATCATTTTATAAATAACAAAAGTTAAACCAAAAATGAGTTTGATGAATAGTGCAACACCATATTTGGTGTTATACTATTCATAAAACTCATTTTGGGTATGAGAATGGTGTGTGGTTGGAGCAAAGATTTTGATGTCTTCAACGCAATTTGGTGTTTTGCGTTTGCGTTTGCAGTGACGCTGGAGATGGTCTGAGTTGCAAATAGGGGAGTACGTGGGTTAGGTTGGGCTGGGTTAAAGATAATTATAACCCAACTCAAAGAGTTCGGGTTGAAGATTTTACGACCCATAGTAAAAAATAATAATGATAACCCGTCTAGAATGGGTTGGGTTGTCGGGTTAGTATTAATAATTTTAATTCATATTTCATATTTTCGAACAATGCTTAGCTTATATTAGATTCTCAAAAAAATTCTCATAAATTGATGAAATGAATAGTCTAACAATAAAATATTAGAAAATTATATATATACATCTTTATAATCAAATAGAGAATATAAAAATTGATAAAAAGACAAACTATTGATATATATAGAAAATACAAAATGAGACGATGCACGATTTTAGTAAAAAGAATGAAAGAAAATGGTTTAAGAAAGGAAGAATGAGTCGACGAACAAGTAGTTATATCAATCAAACAAAGATTTTTTTTAAGAAAAACTTTTAAGAAAAGATTAATGTCTTCATATTTTTCATATTGTATTAACATATATAAATTTTAGATAAATATTTAAAAAGTTTGGGTTGGGTTGGGTTGCTCGGGTCCGAAAGTTTAGAATTTCAACCCAATCCGTCATTCATGGGTTCAAACTAAATGAACCCGAAATGAAAATTTTTCACTTTTAAACCCGTATTTTTGGGTTGGGTTGGGTTGGGTCTTCGGGTTGCTCGGGTTGATGTACACCCCTAGTTGCAAAATAGGCCAAAATTAAATGTGTCTTTTAAATGATAGTCTATGTTTCAAAAAATTAAAAGAATAGTTACTGTAAATAATTTTGTAACAAAAACTATCAAACAAATATTTACACATCTGTAAATATTTGTAAGATATTATTTAACACTTCAAAAAATAATGAATAAAACTTGAAGTATTACAAAATATCTTACTTGAG
>JACWIL010000016.1:1194953-1250629 GCA_018132145.1 Boehmeria nivea var. tenacissima | reverse complement strand
TTAGACATTTAGTCTTAAATAATGAGGAAAAGAATTCCGTTATGCTCTTCTGATTCTCTTAGTATCGAAATTTATAGGAAATATAACTATACCAAAAACGAAACAGAAAAGGAAATGTTCAGAATTACTTATCATAGGTTAAATCATTCTTGTATATATTTAATAGCCAACAATTCTTGTATCTCTGCAAGTGCCCTCTTAAGCTAGTTAATCACTGGTATCTCTGCAAGTGCCCTCTTAAGCTAGTTTACAAAATTACTTCAATCCAACCCCTTTACTTTCCTCCAAGAGTAAAATTAAAACCAGAAGTACAAAAAAACTAGAACACCAAATAATGAAAAAACGCGTGACCCCATCGACGTAGAAGCTATACTCTCAAACCGTAACCATCAGATAATGGTGGAGCCACTGATCAAGAGCTATGCATTAGCAATTAGCTTTTGCAACTTTTTGACTGTCAGAACTTCATAATACACCAGAAACCTCTCCCAAGAGCCAGAACTTCATGTTCGTCATCATACTCGTCTTTCTTCGAACCAAATTATACTATTTTGATTAAGCAATGACATTAAACTGCCAGGGAAACTAGAACTCGCCTATTTATAGACTTCGATTCAGAAAAATTGCATATCAATCTGCTTTGTGCAGAGTCAAATACCCATCCAAACAGTCCTCAACTATTCATATACACTTCGGGACAACGAAATAGTAATGACTGGTCCAATGAATTCAGTTATTAAGCAATCTTCCCAAATCCTAACACACAAATCTCACAAAGGCTTTAGAAACTAATAGATGGTTATTGAATTAGTTGCAAGCTTCCAAAGTGTGTCAAATTAGTCACAAAAGACACCAAAGACAGAATGATGAGAACTGAGACCTTGCCCAGGCAAATTTATGATTTCCAAAAGAACAAACATCCAAAACCCAAAGCAATGAAAATGTAGAGTTTGTCTCATTTTCCTTCTTTTGCTTATTTGAGGATTGAGCTTGTTTACCTGCTCATCGGAGTACCTCTCGGAATGCGAAGAAATCGATCCGGAACTCTCGGTCTCGCCGGAACTCTTCTCTGAGGATTTCCTCTTCCACAGCCATTTCCGCTTCTCCATTGTTGCTCATCCAAAGAGCAAATCAAAGAGAACAACTCACCTGCGACACAGTACATTGTTATTCAATAACAAAGCCAAACCTTTATAATGAAGAAAGAAAAAAAAAATTAAGGAAAAAAGAGAAAAGAACAGACACCCATTTCAAATCTACCCGAAAGCACTTCAAACCCAAACAATTCTTTTTTTGTAACTTAGCTGAAGAAACCAAATTGGTACATTAACTATTACCTTTGGCAGAATTTGAGGCTCAACAACAAAACCCGTAATGGGAAATCAACAAAAACCCATTTCCCAAAACAAAAACTCACTAAAGGGAAAAGAACAAAAAACAATATAAACAACTGAGAATTTAATGAAACAGTAGCCTGGAAAACAGCATGAAGCGACAGATTTCAAAAATCTGCGAAAACCCAATAGGAAAGATCCAAATTTGAAACGACCCACCAAACCAAAAGCCCAGAACGAGAAAAAAAATGAAAAAAAAAACCCCTCTTAACTTACAGAGGAGATAATAAATAGGAAGTAAAAAGAAGAAGACAGTAATAATTGGAGCTTGAAAAACACTCTAAAACCAAATAAAATATTTGACGGAACAAGACCCAGATTAGAAGTACCTTTGACTAGGCATTGGAGACCAGTAACAGCCAATGGGTTTCACTTCACTGGAGACCAACAGTAAATGAAAAAATAAATTTAAAAAAAAATGAGAGAGAATGGGTCTGAGACTTTACACTTGATATTTAAGATTTGAGTAAAACATTACAGCTATAAATGAAGATAATTATAATACAATAACTCTGCACAAATCCGTAGAATGTCAGTTGGGTTACAGATAATATAACCACCACCAACAAACGCAAAACCCAATAGCTTTAGCAAGTAATAATAATAATAATAATATACAGTCTCTCTCTGTGCAGACTGTGCTTCTATTCCTTGTTTTCTACTTTACCTTTGGTGTGTATATGTGATACATATATATATATATATATATATAAAGTTGGAGCATGTGACACAGTGACAGTGGTGGACTCGAAGTTGTGAAATTCAAGATTTGTGGCCTAAAACATAACCCACCTTTTTTCAGCTTTTTAAGCACAAAAATCACTGGGTTTTTTTTTTTTTTGGTTTATATTTATTTAGTGGTTGGGATTTTGAAACTGAGCTAGGCTTACACTCATTCCCGCCCAAGAGTGTAGAGCTTTCATTTTCTTAGCACCGCTTGATTTAACCAATTAATGAGTATTATTATTATAATCCAGCTGAGATCAGAGCACACCAATAATAGTTTGTCACTCTGTTTTTTTTTTCTTTTTTCTTTTTTCTTTTATTTTTGAAAAATGTTGTGGAATGTATTGTTTGTGGCAGAAGAGGAGCTAATTTTGAAGTGTTGGCAAATGGCACTATGGCAGTGCAGTGAGAAGGAGAGAGAAGGCTCTTTCAGTGTATTTGTGGGCCCCACTGCTCAGCTTTTTTCAACGCTGATGTCTTGTGTCTTTGGCATTGTGAAAGGAATCTTATATATATATATATATATATATACACAAATATATGTATTTAAGGACCATATCGGACGGTCAAGAATGCATCATCAAAGGCCTCTGAGTGAAATTGCCATTTCATATCCTACACTCCTTTGCCTCAGACTGACCTTTTGTTTGGGATGTCCACTTAAACCATTTCATTTTATTTTTTGGGATGGAAAAAATGGTTTGAAAATAGTTTTGAATGGTTTGAAAATTGTTTGTAAAAATAATGTAAGAATAGTTTAACTTTGTTGATTTTGAGATAGTATGAATGTTTGAGATTTAAAGATATTGTATAGGAATTTGAAAAGTTGAAAAAAATGATTGAAAAAAAATGAAATGGAATGGAATAGTTTGTAGGATTTGAAATGTTAAAAAAAGTGAAAAATGGGAATGGAATAAAATAGGAGAAATGGGTAAACCAAACAAAAAGTGAGGCCCTCAGTAGATGATTTTTTTCTTTTGGCTAAATTTTGGTGTCTTAATTATAGCTGAAGTTCCCTCACAAAAGCACAAAAAAAAAAATTATAGCTGAAGTGATGTGTTATGAATAATGATAGATAACATTGTTAATCTTTACGTGAGTTTGGTATTCATTCGTACTAAATTGGATAAGATTTGCTGAATCAAATTAGATTGGACTCAATTAAATCATTTGGAATACTAAGCCCTTGTTTGGGCAAAACATTTTGCTCATTTTATACTATTTTAAATAGTTTGAAAAATGGTTAGAAAAATGATTAAAATGGTTTGACTTTGCGAATTTCAAGGCGGTATAAATGATTGAGATTTAAAGATATTATATAGGGATTTGGAAAGTTAAAAAAAATATAATGGAATTGAATGATTTGGAGGATTAAAAAAATTGAAAAAAAGTGAAAAAATGAAATTGAATGGAATTGTTAGAATGGTTGGAACAAACGGGGGGTAAAATAATATTGTATTGGAGATTATCTTACCTTATGATTAGCTTCCCATTTTAGCCCACGTTTGGTCCCACATTTTACCCATTTTATTTCTTTTTTTTTCATTTTTGTCAACTTTCCTACCCCCAAAGTCCAAACTATTCAATTTCATTTTTTTTTTCAACTTTCTAAATCCTATACAATATCTAACCCCATGTTTGGCCCTCCCATTCCATTTTTTTATTTTTTCAACTTTTCTAATCCTCCAAACTATTTTATTTCATTCAATTTTTTTCAACAAATTTTTTTAACTTGCCAAATCCCTATACAATATCTTTAAATCTCAACTCTTTATACCACCTCGAAATTTGCAAAGTCAAACCATTCTAATTATTTTTCTAACCATTTTCCAAACCATCCAAAATGGTCAAAATGAGCAAAATGTTTTGCCTAAACAAGGGTAAAATCTCAACCATTTATACGACCTCGAAATTCGCAAAGTCAAATCATTCTACGTCATTTTTTCAAATCATTTTCAAACTATTTTTTCTAATTTCTATCCCAAAAAATAGAATGGAATGGCCAAAATCTTCCATTCCAAAATCTTCTCCCTAAACAAGGGTTACCCATTCCATTCCATTCGATTTTTTCATTTTTTTTCAACTTTCCAAATCCCTATACAATATCTAAAATCTCAACTATTTATACCACTTTGAAATTCGCAAAGTCAAACTATTCTACATCATTTTTCCAAATCATTTTCAAACCATTCCAAACCATTGTTTTCATCCCAAGGAATGGGATGGAATGTGTGAAATAATCACTCCAAACAAGTAGTAAACCATTTTCAAACTATTTTTTTCATCCTAAAAAATGAGGATGTTAGAAAATTTTGTGTGGAGTGCAATATGTAAATAGTTAGAAATTACTTTTAAGTGATAAAAAAATACATGTAAAAAGAATATATAGAGAATTTTTTTTTTAAGTTGAAAATAGAGTTTGTAGTTGGAGATAAAATACTGTTTAATAATAACATTTATTCTAAAATTAGAGTTTAGAGATAAAAAAATAAAGTTTGTGGTCGGAGATGGCCTTAGTTTAACAAAGAAAACGAACTAACAAGTATAGAGCTCAAATCCGGAAAACCACAAATAAAATCTAAACCAATCACTTTTTTTTTCTTCGTCCATGACAAATTATATTTCAGATGGTTTGGTTGAGTTTTTTTGACATCTAGCCAAAACAACTAAGTGCAATAAAGGAAAATTCTACAAAACAGAATGAATCCAAACTATTTATTTCCGCTCTATGGGTTTAAAACAATAACAAACAATTATTGTTTTCTTTTTCCTTAAGAAAAGACAACATAGTTACTGCTCTACCACACACTTACAGTAAATACTTGTACTGCCCGAGCAAAAAATACAAATAAAAATGTAAATCCAAAAATAAAATAATAATAATAAAGTTCATACAAAAGAGTGTTGTACAATGTTCTCGATATTATTGGACGAGGTAAAAAAATATAGACTAACTAAAGATTAATATTGACCACACTGCCTTTGATGAATTAAAGTATTCGTAAATCTTTGATAAATTTTTTTCTTCGTTTTATCGTATAATGTTCAATTTTCTTATATAAGAATTGCTTGGTATGATTTCTGAAAGTAGTTTTATTAAGCTTTTCCGAAATTTACTTTTGACATTGTTTAAATTGTATTTTAAGAGTACTTCAACGATTCAACCTGCATAAGAATTTCCAAGTAAAGCCACATAATATGACTTTTATAATAAAATAGTATAAATAAAGAGAAATTATAGTGAATATACAATTTTTATCACATAATTTAAATTAATACCCAATCTTTTGAAAAATATAACAAAATATCCAAGTGATTGAATTATTTACATAGTGGTAAGTGGTGGTAATTAACTTAGTTATTAAGAGCATGTGCAAGTAATTAACGAATTGACTAATTACTCAATTAGAGATTTTCAAGGATTTAGCCAATTTTTTTGTTAATTTTTTAAGGATTAGTCATAGTTTCATGAAATTAAGGAATTAGTAATTTTCATTGTGTAACAAATTTTTTTTATACATGTAACAAAATTTAACACACGTGTAACAAATTTTGTTACAGGGTGTATCAAATTACACGTGTAACAAAACTTGTTACACAATGAAAATGGCTAATTCCTTAATTTCGTGAAACTATAGCTAAATTCTTGAAACATTAGCCTAAAAATAGCTAAAACCCAAATCTTTCCATATACTTCAAAATTTTGGGTATTTATTTTTATTGTTATCTAAATTATGGGTATTTCCTTCCTTTACCCCTAAATAAAAGGCTCTTTTTAAATTAAAAAAAAAAAACTTGAAACTTGTATTTATTACAACAAAATAGCCCGTATTTATTACAAATTTTATAACATAACAAAATTTAAGAGCAATAGTTTATTATTTATTATATTTTCTTTCATATTATTAAGCAAATAGCAATGTTTGTATGATGTTTAATGTACTAATTAAGAAAATAATCATTTCTTTATTACATGATGTTTCAATTTTACATTTATGCCCTAAATTCTTTATGGGCTAATAATTAATTTCTTAAGTTTTGGAAACATTTGTCATTTCTTTGAAACATAGATTAAAATAGTCAAATACCGAATAAATATTGACTATTTTTTGTTAGAAAATTGATGAATGATCTAAATCATATTTTACCATAACATCTGGGTTTAAGTTTTAAATTTTTGTGAGAGAGTTTACTAAACAAACAAACACACACACACAACTATTAGGATTGTAAAACAAACAACTCCTTAGGCTATATCCGTTTAACTTCGGCTTATTTCTGCAACTCTATCTTATTATGTAAAACTTTCACCTTTTAGACTATTAAGCTCGTTTTAGATGTAGCATCAAATATTAACTAAAATGTCATGATTTTTATTTTCATCTACCGTCTAAAAGAATAAATTAATTTTCTACGATCATAGTTTAAAAAACAGTACTTAGAGGTCGTTGATTAAGCAAGTCAAATAAATAAATAAATAACTGGATTCAAGTATTCTTACTACAATATTAATAATTTTTTGGCAAACAATCTAAATTTTTAACTCTACTATTCGTGCTACAGAATTTTAATACTCTTATTATAATAAAAAAATAATTTTTTTCAATTCTTAATGCATGCCTTTCTATCTTACCGTCTTAATTCAAATACTATATAACCAAACTGGTATCAAAACATTGATAATTTGAATTACTAATTTTTCAAACAATAACTTAAATATATCAAACGACGTAATTATCAAAGTGAAAAATATCCATTGGAATATCTAATTGATTTTTTGGAGAGATATGACATCTAAAAGCAAGCAACAAAGAGAGATATATGTTCTCTATTACACTCCCACAAAATTTTCCTATTTTTTTCCTCCTCTCAAACATACATTTCCCTGGGCTAATATATGTTCAATATCACATCACCTCGCAATGAATATAAAGTGCCAACTGCCAAGACACAAAATATATTTGTATACAAATACAAATACTACTTTGAGATGTTTGCACAATAAATATTGGTGTATAATGCCTATATATACAAGGGTCCACCTGAATTTGAGGTGACATATTGTGATATATATCCTTGTCTTCATTGAACTCTTATTTATTGGATATTTTGGGCAGTCCTCTTAGTCCTAGTGAATTGGATAGTTTCAAGCATGGATGGTGAAGAAAAGGTAAAAAATTAATGTCAATAATTTAATTCTCATCTTTAAATGCCAACTGAGGAATTATATGGCCATAGCCAAGGAATGCACATAGAGACAAGTGGGGGCACTAACTTTCAAAAATTCTCATTATGGTCCTTTAGTTTGAGAAAGTATTCAACTATACCTCTTATTTGCCTCCCCAGGATTTAAAATTTTTGTAACTTTACCTATAATTATCTTTAAAAAAATTCCTTTTCCCCCAAATAAATTTCTTAATTTCAAATGTTATATATAGTTTCTCATAAAAATTATGATTATGCTTTACTTGATAATATATATTTTAATTACTTTTTTTTTTTATTTTTACACTATTTTAAGTATTACCCCCATAAAAAAAAAAAAAATTGGATCCGTAGCCGGTTATAGCCTATTGAAATAATCATTGATATAAGTGGGAAAAAAAGGTATACATGTTATATGAAGTACATGAGGATGTCATAAATTACCTATTTCAGCCAGCTCTAGTCTTGTGTGCCATCACCCACACAATAATTGGATGTGTGTTTTGGCATCATAAGGTCACAATGATCATAATAATACAAATTCAAAAGCATATAAATATAGTGTGTGGACACATGCCATGAAGACTTTTAAGCACCATGCCATGAAAGCTGTCCTTTCATTTTTCATTTCTTTATTTCAACTCTCCATCATAAGGTTTTCAAGCGTTAGGGTTTTCGAGCGTGGGGTTGAGTTTTTATAAATTAATACACACACAAATATATATATATATATATAGACACACTCCTATATGTATACACGCGTGTAGTTCTCAGAGAGAGAGAGAGAGAGAGAGAGAGAGAGAGAGAGAGAGAGAGAGAGAGAGAGAGAGAGAGATGGGTTTGGATATAGGGCATGAGAGGAGGATAAGGCATGTTATGTACAGGGTGTTTTTGAGTGTGACTCAAATAATATGAATGGATTTTTGAAAAGATTGGCCCTAACGTGACCATGCGCTACTGGTTCTTTGTTAAGCTTAGTGCGCTTGCGTTGGGCTTTCCAGCAACAAAAACATGAATGACTTTTGGGGTTGGGGCCATAAGCTTTTCAATCAAGTAGCTTATCATTATTATCAGCAAAAAAAGGACACAATAATACACACACATAATATATATATATATATATATATATATATAACAAATATTATGAAGACTTGTATTCTATATGTAAGTCGAAAAAATTAAACGATATGATTTGTTCTTATAAAATCACTCTCAATAAGTTATGGTACTGTCACAATAAGTTGCATTAGTTTTTTAAGTCGTACTCACGTGGCTCTATATTCTCGTAAATATTCAACTAATATGACATATTGAATATTGATTGAATCAATCAATATAAAATGGGAAATCGTAGGAAATAGCCAAAAAAAAATTTCGTTTTTAAAGTCCAGCCTATGTTTCGAAAAATTAAAAAAATAGCCATGTTACGAATTATATAACAGAAAAGTGTCATACAAAATATAACACATTTGTAAATATTTGTAAGATATTTTGTAATACTTCAAGTTTTACTAATTATTTTTTGAAGTGTTAAATAATATCTTACAAATATTTATAGATCTGTTATATTTTATTTGACACTTTTCTGTTATACAATTCGTAACATGGTTATTTTTTTAATTTTTTGAAACATAAGCTATCATTTAAAGCAAACATTTAATTTTGGCCTATTTTTGCAACTCACCCATATAAAATTGTAATATACTCATATTATAACTCCTTTTTCTATTTTGTGCATGTATTTATACAACGTATATGTATACATATTGTCGAGTGTCTCTTTTCTGTCTCAACTCTCACGCATGAAAAAAAAAATTCCCCTGAGGAGGACAAACATTTTTTTGAAGACTCGGAAATGTGACAATCTTCCTGGTTTTCTTAAATATACAAAACGTCATAGCTTAAACATTTAGAGTACCATCAGCTAACAAAGAATTTTGAAACTTCCACGGCACAAATACAAAGTGTTTACATTTTCTTGTTGTTTTAAACTAAGAATTATCAATGTTATCAATGGCAACAACAGGTCCAAATGACCAATCATGGACTTCAACGCCATCTTCTCCTCTAAAGGTTCTAAATTTTTTTATTTTTTTTTCAAATTTTTGTTTCTTGCTTTGTAGTATAAAACACTAAAAAACATATTATCATAATAGCATATCAACTGCATTGTGATTTGTAAGTTTCACCGATATTCACTAGAGCCGACAATTTGGGTTTATACACGATATGAAGTTAGCGGGTAGGGAAACTCTTTTAATGGGTCTAGGTCTTAATGGGTCGAACACGATTAACACGATAAGATCCAATAAGACACGATTATTAAATTCATTATAAATAAACATACACGCTTAACACACATTTATATGTATTTAAAATTTATTTATTTATTTATTATATTATAATTTTCTTTCGTGTGACATAAGAATTAATGTCCTAATTAAATACATTATCAAGATTAGGCATTTATTTCATTTTTTTAATTTTAGATTTACAAAATATAATAAAAAATTTGTTGGTTTCAACTCAAATATAGCTAATTGGGCCAATAAATACTAGAGTAACGCGATGCATTTTAAACCCCAATTAAAGACGATAAATGAGTTGTAATTGGGTAACACGATTAACACGATATTTAAATAGGTCATGGCTAAGTCTTCACATTAGACATGATTAATAAATGAGTCGTATCTGAGTCTAGTCAAAATTCTTTGGACACGATTCAGACACGACACGTGGCACAAATTGACACCCGTACTATTCACTACACAAGTGAGAGAGATTGGGGACATTATCGACATTTCACTGAGAATTTTGTACTGATGAATCTTTACGAGGAAAGAGGCCGAACCACTTTAGTAATGTTGTACTGCATAAAAAAAAAATGGTGCACTATGCCGCATGAATAAGTTGTTATAATAATAATCGTATTTAAAAAATAATAATTTTAAAAAATTAATCTACTCATAGAGGGTCTAAGTTGATTTTTCAAAATAGCTTCCGCAAAAAAAATTATTGAATAATCAAGTCACAAGTTGTTTTTACTAAACACCCAGTTTGATTGTAAATTCTTACACAAGGTAAAAGCAATTTTCAAAAGTAACAACAAATGGGCCGTACTATATAGATGGGTCGGACATCAACAATAGACGTTTTAGGAAAATGCCACATTTTCGGTTCTTATTTAGATTCATCATTTTTTTCTTAGGTGATTTTGACGAATGCCCATATTTTATTAATTTATGCCTTTAGTGTATATTACTTATAATTCACCCTTTTTTTTACACTATAAATATAGAGTATGAATCATTGAAGCACACTACTTAGGACAGAAATGATTAAGTGACATTTAAAATATTATTTCCCTTTTTCAATTACCTTTTTTTGTTTTTTCTCTTTTAAAACGTGATCTAAGATATAAGGATGGTTCTATTCATGCCCATATTCCTCTTGAAACACCCCTGTAAATTAAAATTGAAAATCTTTATTCAAAATAGCAAAAAAGGACCATTAAATAATGGGACCTTAAATAATCAAACATATCATTAACTAAATAAATACAAGTTCCTCTATCGATAGTGCACGACTTATAATAGTATAAGAAATACATAACAATATTTTATTTCCCTACACATAAGTACATTATATCTTTTATTTTCATGTTATTGATTCATTTTTCAAATTTAAAACTAAAATTATGTTCAATCGGAGATGAAAATGAAGAAAGAAGAAAAAAAAAACGAAAAAGACAAACTTATTTTTTCATCTCCGATTAAACATAATTTTTTGTGTTAAATTTAGGAAATGAATCGATAACATGTAAATAAAGGATGTTATGTGCTTATGTATAAGAAAAAAATTTATTTTTATGTATTTTAAGTTATTATAAGCCGTGCACTATTGTAGCCGCGTCTCAAATAAAATGAAGATTATAATGCAAAAAGCCATTTTGATTGATGTTTTAAGTAATTAGTCAATATTTATATTAATTAAAGAATTATCAATTCCATAAAATTCTTTTACTTTTTTTTCCCTTAGTTCTTTTTTTCCTTTGTCTTTTTCATGGCTACATAATATAGTAAGATAGAGAGAAATGTAACTCAATCAACAAGAACGTCATAGAAGCGAACGACGTCGTCCAGGTGGAAGTGTTATGATGCATATACGAGGAGGCTACAATCGGAACTCCAGGCTAACGCAACTCTCCACTGCCGACATTGCCACTTCTGGTTTTGGTTTTAGGTTTTTGGGATTTGAGAGTGTGTGTGGCAACAGGACTCTAGAGCGGGATAGAGAGTCACTAAATAATAATTGCTGAGGAATGGTAATGAAACTGAAAATGACTCACATATACAAAGCTAGACCTACATTCATTGCAGTCTTGCAGACACAAACTAAAGATATTATCGTTTAGAATTCTTCCACAGTGGAACAAAGTGATGGCTTGCTTTTATGATCAATGCTTGTTTGACACAATAGTCAAGAGCGGCCTACATTTTCTCTCTTCCTAACACAAAAGGCGATGCAAAATCGTGATTTTCGGTGCTCGTTTCTCTTGAGTGAAATGAATTTCTGAGTTAATATGTGATAATAACAAATTTGTCTAGATTGTAACAAATTTTATTATTATTTATTGCAGTTTCGGTTTGACTCTATATGATGGCATGGATTGATCCTATCAATAGCCACATTGTAACAATTGATTACGATATATTGTAATATGAAATTAGGTGCCTGAGGAAAAAAAGAGATGATTTATGGCGGAATTGCATAACAAGGTCAATTTACGTGTCACTTAATAATCCATGCCCCTAGTGGTGTGCTCCTTTGATATCTACTCTATGTTTGTAGTGTAAAAAATGATGTATAAATTAAAAAGTGCAACACAAAAAAAGCATATATTATCAATGTGTTCAAAATTGGACATTTCTCAAAATTCTCCTGAAATTTAATATGGAGAAAATTTGATATCTTGCCATATTTCACATTTAAGTTTACAATCTATGCTACTATTGTATGTCATGTCACTTTTTTCACACCTAACTACTATGTTATGCCCATTTTCCTCTTCTTGTCTTCCTCGTTTATAAAAAAATAAATAAAAATGATTCAGTCAATTCATTACTAAAAAGTGACATGGACTATCATTTTTATTTTCAAATGACATTTTTCATAAGTGGCGTTTTTCAAAATTTTTCATTTATATGACATTTTGGTTTGATCCAACAGAACTTTTAAGCCAATAGCTAGTTCTCTAAACTTTTTAAAACGTGTGCTCTTTTTTAAAAAATAAAGCCCAAAATGCCCAAAGCCTAATTAGCCCAATAAAATTAGTAGCAGGTCAAGAAAAGAAAAAAGCTTCAACCGCCCTTCAAGCCTTCAACTAGTATTTATTTTCCCTAGAGAATCAGCATATTCAAATACTGCAATGCCTTGTTGCAGCAGAAGAGATGCCTAAAGTAAAACTGACCACAGTCCGAACTTGAGGATGTGCCATATAATAAATCGTCACGTTTGGGTTTAAGTAATATATCCTCACCAGAATTATTTTTTGAGGAACTTTTTTTTTTTTTTTTAATTCATTTGTTCATTTGTTGCTATTTGCTCTTTGTATATGCGTGCGAGTGTGTGGTTCATATCTCCCAACAACTGGGTGGACTTATCGCTCTCACTATGAAACTCTCTAGAAGGGTTTTATTTATTTATTTTATTTTTTTATAATTTTTTTCTTGAACTCTCCAGAAAGTTCCTTTGTCAATATCTTCCTGCTTTGTTTGATACCGAGTCATACATGACACAAGTACTGTAACTCAGCTGAGCTAACTTAGCTTTGATTTTACAATTAGTGAAAATTTACCATTCACGACTTTGATTTACGTTATCAAATTTACACCAGAATAATCACATGGTAAAAGTATAATAGCACAGTTTTACAAATGTCAAGCGATGATCTCTAAACTCTAATTAAGTAAATTATGGTATTAAGTATTAACTTCAATTTTCAATTACCATGCAAATTAAACACAACAAATTGGCAAAGTTATTGATACTATAACATTTTCAAAATTTCATTTTCATGTCAACGAGCAACAAGACAAGGTGTGTTATACACATGTAAGGTGGAGTACTAAAACTCAACAAATAGATTAAAAACCCACAATAAAAAAATTATATGTATATTATTATAAATAAATAAATAAACTCCAAGTTAGCATGGGACGTGGAAATAGTGACACGTGTATCTCATATACACAGTTCATTTTGTACTAGGACCTCATTTTTATTTTTATTTTTATTTTTGAGGTTGGTCTAATTCAAGAATAAAATCTCTCTCACTTCCTCAAGATCACAAAGTGCAACAAGAGACGTGGTCACATTATTCGCCTCTCAATTCGATAGCCCTCAAACCATATCCACATCAAATGTGCACTTTGATACACACCTCTCCTTTATAAACAAAGATAATGCATATAAAAAATGTAGCAAGACTCATTAATTAGTTATAGCTCATCTCTTCTACTTATAACTCACACACACACAAAAAGAAGTCCCAAAAGCAAAGAAGCAGCTTATTTTTTTCTTGTTTTGGTCCAAAAAATGGCTCAAACCATGTTGCTATCTTCTAGCTCTGTGTCTACAAGCCATGTTGTGGACTTGAAGAGACAACCATTGCTTCAATGCCAAGTCCAAAGGCTCAAACCCAAGCCATTGTCTCAACTTTTCTTCACTCCACTCTCTTCAAGATCATTTTCTCCAAGCTCAACTGTTTTTGCCATCTTCAAGTCCAAAACCAAAGCCACTCCTGCAAAGAAGGTATTAAATTTTTTTCTGTGTGTTTTTTTTTTTTTGGGTCTCATTTTGGTTTGAAACTTTATTAATTATTTTTTTGGGGTCTTTATATATAGGCTGAGAAGACAAAGATACAAGTTGAGGATGGTGTTTTTGGAACCTCAGGAGGCATTGGTTTCACAAAGCAGAATGAGCTCTTTGTTGGTCGTGTTGCTATGATTGGATTTGCTGTGAGTGTTTTAGATTAAATTTACATTGTTGTATTTGGTTAGTAAAAATAGAATGTGTTGCCAAACATGCCTAATTGTCCTGACCAAAATTAACCATTGTGGCTAATGCTTTAACAACATGGTTTATTATACTAAAATGGAAAGCAATTACAAAAGGCCCTTTAAAAAAATTTTTATTAGATTTATATATCAATTATTCAATGCGTGACACTTTGTGAAATGACCTCTTCAGGCATCATTGTTGGGTGAAGCAATTACAGGGAAAGGGATTTTGGCCCAATTGAATTTGGAAACTGGTATTCCCATTTATGAGGCCGAGCCGCTTCTTCTGTTCTTCATCCTCTTCACCCTGCTTGGAGCCATTGGAGCATTGGGTGACCGTGGCCGGTTCATCGATGACCCGCCCACCGGAATCGAGGGCGCTGTCATCCCACCCGGCAAAGGCGTAAGAAGTGCCTTGGGTCTCAAGGAAGGAGGTAAATTTGACAATAATTGCGTAAATCCTACAAAATGTACCTTTTTTTAATGACATACAACGGTGACATAGCATGATAAAAATAAACGTAATATGATAAGTGTTTGCTCACTGGTCACACCATGAGAAACTAAACGGTTATGTTAATCTAATGTTTTGGCTTGATGGTGTATAGGTCCTCTATTTGGATTCACAAAGGCGAACGAGCTTTTCGTGGGAAGATTGGCTCAACTGGGGTTCGCATTCTCGCTAATCGGAGAGATCATCACGGGGAAGGGAGCTCTGGCGCAGCTAAACATCGAGACCGGAGTTCCCATTAACGAAATCGAGCCACTTGTGTTGTTAAACGTTCTATTCTTCTTCATCGCCGCGGTGAACCCCGGGACAGGGAAATTCATCACTGATGAGGAGGACTGAGTGATTTTTAGGACGTGTGTAAAGGATCCCTCTTGTGGTTAAAGGAACTTGTTTTGTAATATGTTGGCAAATGAAATGGTAGTTTCTACTTTATTATTCTTTGCTTGGTATTTTTAGTTAATAGGATTACACAATCAAACTATTAGAAAAGAAATTTTGGACAGAAAAATCATATAATTAGAGCTCTGCATTACCAAAACAAAGCTTCCCAAAGAAGAAAATATACCAATCAACAAGAATGAAAGTTGCACAATGCAAAATGTCTACAGCCACAAACAAGAAGAAAATAGATAAACTTTTCAAGAGCAAATTACTGAAAAAACAAAAAACATTCACAAGCAAATCAACCATCTCAACCTTGATCAAGCAGCAATCACGTTCTCTATATGTAGTTTAATAGTAACAATACAAACCAATACCATAGATATTCAAATCTTCGCATTTTTCCTCTAATTACATTAAAGAAAAGGCCTACCAAAAACACTACGAGTGAATTTCAAGAATTTTTTGAAGCCAACAGAATTTGATGATCATTACCTATTCAACAAAATAGAGTTGTAGAAAGAAATAATAGAACCATTCTTGACAGGGTGCGGTGCGATGCATGCTTAAGAGCAAGAGAATGCCCAAAGAGTTTTGGACCAAAGCTGTTGCAACTGTTGTCTACATGTCCAACCGAGCACCAACAAGAAATGTGCAAACAAAATTCCATAACAAGCTTGGAACGGAAGAAAGCTAAGCATTTCCTTTTTTTTTTTCTTTTTTTTTTTTCTTATAGCATTGCATGTTTCTATGTATCAGATGAAAAAAGGAGCAAACTATACGAGAAAAGTAAGAAACTTATTTTCGTTGGCTGTGATATGAATTTTAAAGGCTAATTACTATACAATCCAAGCAATACAAAAACAATCATTAATTGCTATATATAGTTTGATGAAGAAGGTGAATGGATCTTGGCTCCCAAACAAATGACTTCAACTTGTTTCTTGATTTTGAAGAAGAAGATTAACCAACAGTTGAGCAACCAAGACAAGAGCCTACTAATTGCTTGCTTCACCAACGCCGACCGACGATGGAAATTCACCTCATACTTCTTGAAATAAAAGAATAAAGAATGTACAAAGAGTCTCCAAGATTTGAATGAAATCATCAAAAGACTTGACCTTTTTTTGTTTTTTGAACCGTGGGTAGCTCCATGCTTGCTAGTAGTCAACTCTTATTTGAATCAACTCGTTAGCCATGTGTCATCATCTTAGCTCAACTTGTTTGCCACATTTTGTCTTCTTGGATTAGCTTGTTTGATTATGTTGAACTCATTAATGCTATTAGATACGCCCATTGAGAGCTCGTCTTGTACCCATGTGTTTGCTTACAAACCCAATATGTTTACATTGAGTAGAAATATGACTAAATGTCAGCTCGTCATAAAGGTATTTCTACTCCCACTATGGCCAGTAGCAGCTCTCAAGTCGTCACCATGTAGCTCGTTGGCAATTGCCATATACATATAAATTAACTAGATAGCCTCATATACATATAAATTAACTAGATAGCCTATGTAGCAGCATGTTTGACTAGTTAGATGGTCAAGGTAGCATCTTATTACACTAAGTGTCAGCTCGTCAATAGGAAAATGTATCATGGGTGAGCCTGCTCGTTCATAACGCAGCTTGATTGGGTGTTAGAACATAACTTCTACTACTTACTAAGAATTCGACCCCAATAAAACTCTTTATGTTTAATTCTTAGGGTATTTAGACAATACCCTACTAAGAGAGTGAGATTATAATTTTTATTCTGTCGTGTATTGTTTAGATTTTTAACATACTCGTTGCACTTTAAATTTGAGGTATAAAACTAAGTAAATGACACATGAGATAACCTTGATTAAATAGTATTTTTTTTGGGATAATTTCAAAATAAAGTCATTCTTGATACCACTTAATAATCTATACCCCAAGTGGTGTGCTCCATTTGTTTCCACTCTTTGTTTGTAGTGTAAACTTTACGGTATAAATTAAAAATGCAACATTCATGGGGTACAGATTATCATTGTGTCAAGAATTGGGCATTTCTCAAAATCCTCCTATTTTTTTTCACATCTCAATCCGGGCCCACCGTGCAAAATTAATAATTTGTTATATTTATAAGATAATACATCATAGAAAAATTCTTTAAGACCCATTTGATGTAAAAGTTAACATTTTTTTCCTCAAAATTGATATCGACATAGACTTACTTAATTCACAAATACGTGAAATAATAATTTATAATGATATTATAAATTAATAATCTACTAATTTAGGGTCAATTAAGTAAATAATTCTTTTGAACTGTGTGTTTTCAAAAAATAGCCACAGTTTAAAAAAAATTAAAAACTAGCCATAACACATACAAAATTACACATAAAATTAGTAAGAAAATTTCTGACACGTGTAAAAAAATTTTAAGAAGACTAGTTTTTAAGTTTTTTAAAACTGTAGTTATTTTTTAAAATCATTTTCTAAAAAATTGCTATTTTCTTAAAATTCACATTAGTTTATCAATAAACTAATAATTTACTAAACTATTAAACTTTATTTATAATGATATTATTGATTTATAGAGACTTTAGTCACATTTATAAGTTTCTTAAATTTGTTATCAAGATCAGCCAAGGATACGCAGGTCATTTTCTGACAATGAGAACAAAAGAAAAATTCGTATAATAGGTGAGGAAGCAGTGTTTTGTCAAATACTTGAGAAGGAAAAATTCAAAAGATTGGTGATGTCGGCTTAAACAAATACACCTGTAATATAAATATAATATCGTCGTTTTCATTAAACAATTCAATTTATTTCAGTTATCATCATCCATCTTTTGGATAATAAGCCATTCAAATCAACTTTATTAGCTCTTTTAATCAACTTTATTATTTTCTTCCCCTAATTTAAGTTTAGCAAGTGGCTTCTAAAATCCCTTAAAAAAGAATTCGTAATGGTAAATGTAAACTATTTTTTACATGAATTTTATAATAATTACGTAGATCTAATTCTTAATACCATCTTATAGTATGATCTGATCCCAAAAATTATAAATAAAGAAAAAAAAAATTACACCACTAGGTGTCTAGTTTATTCCGCACTATTTTATTGATTGATTTAAAATAAACTAACAAATTGGATACACATAATACACGTTAAAAATTTAGGACCCTTGTCTTGTCTTACATATATAACGTCTATAAACTTCAGGGAATTAAATATTAATTAAAAGGAAAAAATAAAAAAAAAATAAAAAAGTTTAGAATCACTATTTTCAGTGTACACAACTTTACAAATAGATTCCCCAAAAGACATCAGCTTTCTTTTCTCTTCTTCTTCTTCTTCGGAATTTCTGAGCCTACTTTATCTCTCTCTCAAAACCGCGTCGTTTTGGATCAATCTCTCAATTCTCTACACTTAGAGTTTTACCGAACCGTACGGTTCGGTTTCTGCTTCGTCGGGGTTGTCTCTGTGGTTTTAGCTCTTAAATTCACTCACAGTTCCCACACAGATTTTTGTTTTCTTTTTTGTTTAAAGATTCGAAGCTTTTCGTGGTCGATAATGGAGAAACTGACTTACAACAGCGAAGAAGGGTTTCAAAAAGGAGTTCATCGACCGTCTCTGACCTCTTCTTCTTCGCAGAGAGACGTCAGTTACAGGTTCGATCTCTTTCCAATTTTCAATTCTTTGCTGATTGTTTTGATTATTATGAGAACAAAATATGTATTGTTTTTTCAGATTCTGATTTGTCTGAGAAAATCTTCAAAAAAAACCGTTTTTTTTTTTTTTCACTTGTATTTGTTTATTGATTCTTGATCGTTGTCTTGTATTGTCGGCGATTTTGGCATATTCAAGCATTGAAAGTTTTGTTTTTTTCATAATTAGTGATTCAAGTTTTGAGCTTTTGGATCGGAAATTCGGAATAAGTATTCTTCTTCTAGCCTAAACTCTAGAACTGTACTAGGAATAGATGATCTGTACAATTTGATTCCTAGATTATTTTTTTAAGCCAAGATTTATAGCTTAATAGAAAAGAAAAAAAAAATTGTAATGAAAGCATTGTTTAGTTCTATGGGAGTTTATTTGCAATGGGGAATTGTTGTTATTAAATCAGTTATAGTTTTGTGATGGATCATTAACTTTTATCTATTCTCTTCCATGTTCCTGTGAAATCCTTGTTTGAGATCAACCATTCAAAAGGAGAATCAAATGAAAAAATTTCAAATCAGTTTACTATGTTTTGGATAGAATCTATAACGAGCTATCATCTTCTTTAGGTCTATGGAAAAGTTAGGACCGGTTGTTTTCTCAGTAGGTGGACGGTTTTGGGCACTAGGCTTTAAAAGGTTATGTAGGTCCGCTCGGTATTGTTGTGCTGCGCGGAGAACTTGTTGTTAGCTATGCTGTAAGAAAGAGTTTATAATTTTTGACAACGATAAGAGTCTATAAGAATGATGATAAAAAATAATTTTTGAAAATTAATCAGAATTTAAAATTTGCGTCTGGATTAATTCTTCAGAATAGTTTTTCCGCAACAAGTTAAAGAAGAGTTAGATGAAATTCCAAATCTACAGACATTATCAAACTGGCTAGTGACCTATAATGATTTTACGAAATATACACCAAATTGTTTGATAACTGGTAGTGCATTTTACAAAGCAATTTTTTTCAAAAACAGTCTTCACTGAGGAAATATGACAGTGACATGAATGATTAACATGCCTTTGTTGGATCCGTGGTTAAAAATTATTGGCGTTGTTGTTTTCTCATTTTTCCTTGTCTTCAATCATTCTCTTTAGGTTATCTTTTTTGCTTTAAGTAGTTGTGTCACTTATGCTTTCTTATTGCATTGGTTAAGTATTCATGTCAGCTAGGTTGTTGTTGGGAAATCTCATGGACGATGTTGATTGATTATATCAATATGGTTCCCACAACATTGATGGTTTCGTATGACTTTTTTGTGGGGATAATGTCTTTTCAGGTCATTATTATAAAACTCTTTTGAAGGGTTATCATTTTTTGGTAAAGCATATTTCTCCAATATTATAGTGTTCGCTAATATCATTGCTAAAGCATAGTATTCTTTCGAAATCATGTTTTGATAAAGTTAGGGTAAGAACCTTGAGGGTTGGTTGAGCAATTGGGTTTGTAGATACCTCTTCCTGTATGGTCTAGGTTCCAATTCCTCAAGGCCACTTATCTGGTGAACAACTAAGACTTTCATAATTCAAAAGCAAATACATTAGACCGAGACTTTCTTTTACAAATATCAAGAGTAACAAAAATTCATTTCATTTTTAATTATTCGGTTGAGGATGAATGAAATTCCAATTAATTTGCAATAGATTTAGGTTTTTATTGCAAACTTGATGTTTGCTTTTCTTAATGCATATCGAAAGATGGTCCTGCATGAAAATATTTTTTATACTCTTTTTCTTCATACAGTTGTGGCTCTTGTGGTTACGCGCTAAACCTAAGCTCATCTAACCGGAACACCTCAACGATTGGTTCAAAGTATGGAAAGTCTATTAAAAGAGGGATCATATCCTTCTTCTACGTCGACGATAGCAGATTCACTCAGGTCGACGAGATTCAATGCATACCCCATTTTTCCAAGCACTCGTGGGGTTTGTTCCGTCGAAGAATTAAGCTTCTCTGCCGCAAATGCAACAACCACATTGGAACTGCTTATAATGAATATGATAATTCCTCTCACCCAATTGCACCGGATGAATCCGATTCATCCTCTGTCCACGAAAATTCGAAACTCAGAAAGTATGACATCAGAATCCGCGCCTTACAGCCTCTATCGTCTGAAGAATCTGCATTTTAGCATGACGTGTAACGGCTTTTTGTATTAGCAGAACAAGCATCATCCATCAGCAGCAGAGAGTTATTTGCGTGTGAGACTATTTATGTAAAGGTTTTTGCTTTTTGGATGTGTTTGCTCTTGCCACTGTCTTTTTGTTTACTATTTATAAATATATTCTGTACATAAATCGCAGTAATAAGTACCGAAAGGAAATAGGCCGTGTGGAATTGCAATTGGGTTGAATGATTGAGCAGAGTTTATAAAACTTGCTTCCAAATCTATGAATTTTGAGCTAATAAGTGAGTGATTTTCTTTACCTTTGTTTTCTGTTTTCTTTTTCTCGATATCTCTAGTAGAAGTTTGATGTATTTATTTGATTAAATAGAATTCATACACAAGTATTTTGTCTTTATTGACTCTTTTTTTTTTTCGCCATACTTTCTTTACTAGCATTTGACAAAATCACTTCTTCTTTATTATAATTAGGTTAAATTCTTATTGTGTACCTTATTTTGATTGTTCACAACATTTTGTAGTGCTTTTCAGTTGCTTCATTTTAAAGAGAACCCATTCGTAACCAGTCCATACGTAAAATTGTTTTAAATCCCCAATCAGATAATGGCTTCTTTTTCCTTGTCAACCTTTTGGATTTTTAGATTTTTCATTTTTCGACATTAAATACTTTGAAAGTTTAAACTCGTACTATGGCTAATTTTTTACTTTTTAGACATGTGTCAACTTCGTTGGAATACATTTCCAACTAAAGTCTCTTATAATTAAAAAATTAGTAGCCCAATTTCTCTCCCTCCTAAATGAGATATTTGTGAATTTTATAATTATTTTAACTAAAATAGTATTTGTTAGTCAAGCACATATCGTATGAACTTGAGAAAAGTGACTCAAAAAAATAAAATAAAATAAACCAATAAAGACAAGGAAAACTAATAGAAGTATTTCCTGTGTTTAATTAGAATTCCATGTTTTTAATCTAAGTTTGAGGCATCGCAAACTGTTTTCGGAATATATATATATATATATATATATATATATCTTTGTTCAACTTTGAAAAAAATTAAGAGGTGACTTTTCTACTGCCAATAATTATAAACCTGAAATTTCTATTAAAGACGTGAATACTAGGATAATTTTAAAGACTATTCGTCTGATTCCTTCTTTTCCTAAAGGGGTGCTTGTTGAAATTTCAACAAATTAAACCCACAATAATGCACTTATAGCCAACTCAACTAATATCATAGGTCCAATGCACTTACTACAGTTTTTAAGGTGTAAAAGTTAATGCTTCAATTCATTGTCCAAACCATATTTGTCCCTGCACGCCAAGTTTCCACCGACTATTCTTCATAGCTAGATATTAAACACACACACACACACAAAAAGAGTCACACTAGATATATCAAACTCTTCATTAGGTTGTTCTCTTGATTAGTATTAGCATCTTTTGATTTTTCCTTTCAAGATGGAGGTTCTCAAGATAATAATTCTCAAGTTTGTCACAACTCTATTTTATGGCACTATGCTAGTATTCTGTTTTGGCAAGTGTGAACCTTTGTTTGCTTCAAAAGAGTGTCGTTTCACGGCAATCTTCAACTTCGGCGATTCGAATTCAGACACCGGAGGGTTGGTCTCAGCCTTCCCCATATTTGAGGCTCCGCCGTATGGAGAGACCTTTTTTGGTGAGCCCGCCGGGAGATTCTCCGATGGCCGTCTTCTGATCGATTTCGTAGGTGTGTTTTTTACTCAAACTTTCACGCATGCTCATAGCTATATATGCCCATGGATTATTTTAATTTATTTAATTTATCCTTAATTTTAAAACTTAAAAACTGTCTATAATTTTTTATTTTAAGGTAAATGATATAGCATATATCTAAATGCTAATAAGAGTGAGTTTAAGTAGAAGCAAGAAGCCATGGACCACTTATCAAATGGTTGAGGTTTTCTGTTTTTTTTTTTTTTTTAATCCAAGAGTTAAGAATGATTGTTCTAGGCCATGTGTCAAACGACTCAAACCTATTTGTATAATTCATTTCCATCTCTCTCTCATATACAATATTTGTAACAAAAACTCTAACTATTTAATCTTGGTAATTAAAATAAAAAAGTAAAAAAAAAATAATGATTCTCTAATAAAGTTAAATAATAAATAATTTTGATAATGATATTAGTATTTATAGAAGACAAAAGATTAAAAACCTTTCCATAAAATTTGCAAGTATATTTTATTATAAATTATATGTGTATCAATAGGTATTGTTATTATTTGAAAATTTAATTAGTACCTAACGCCTAACAAAAGAACATCGACAACAAAAAAACTAGCAAAAAAAAATATAATTAATTCTATATATGTGAAAAAAAAACCCACGAATTGAACGTCTAAATATATGTATTACCAATGAAAATCATAGAGTAGAAATTGATATTGAACATGGAAATTGAAAACAATGCGAAATAAATTTAAGATCACTTGGTAAATTTAAATAGTTATAAGAACATAATTTGCTATTTTAGGCCTACTTTGATATTTGAATTTATTAACTACTTAGATTCATGCTTTTTTTTTTCTTTTTTTTAACCTTTAATAAGTTACTAATTACAATCAATAATTACTTGTTATAAAGAAAATATTACTCTGTAACACAGCACGTGACAAGACCTACTATTATAATAAGTCAGTAAAATATTGTCAACCAAGGATCATTCGCCTAATAAAAAATATAATCTAAAAATAACTCAACTATCACAATTTTTCTAAAAATAAGCTATTTCTATTTAATTTTTTTTTAATTTAAGAGATATTTAAGAATTTAGTCAAATTTTAAACTAATTTTTTAGGAATTAGTCATAGTTTTATAAATTTAAGAAATTAGCAATTTTTATTTTTTATTTTATCAAACTGATGACAATTTTGATAATAGTAGGTTTGGTTTGTTTTTTAAGTTGAATTAGCCGAATTTTTGAAGATTTTTTTATTTGATTTGAGCTGTTTTTTTAAGTAATTATCATAGATGCTTATGTCAATTAAGGTAGTTGACGGCTATTTCTTTAATTTTGACATTCTAAGACTAAATTCTTTAAACTTTACCTTCAAAATGGATAATTTCTTAACCTCATAAAAAATGTACTAATTGTCAAGTTTGTTTGTTTGTTTGTTTTTTTTTTTTTTAATGTAATTTAGCGGAGAGTTTTGAGCTCCCATATGTGAACGCATACCTGGATTCCCTAAGACCATCTCCAATGCAAATGCCAATGCCAATGCTAAATTTGGCACTCAAAAATGTAAAAATGCCATATTTGATATTTGATCCTCCAATGCACAAATGCTATTTCAAATGCTATTTTGTTATTTTATTATTTTTTAGTTGCAAAAATCAGTAAAAGTAGTTGATGCTAACCAATAGTAAATAAGACTACTATTAGTCATAATGACCTCTTGGTAAGAGGAAACTTTTTTGAATAAAATATTAATTTTTAATTAAAGTGCTTAAAAGTTGACCAATCAATGATCTACTTCAAATGCCAAAATTTGGCATTATGCTATACTTGGTGCCAAATTTAGCACCATGTATAGCATTTGCCAAATTTAATGCCAAATTTGGCATTGCATTGGAGAATATTTTTTATGTCAAAATGCCAAATTTTAGCATTGGCACACAAATTTGGCATTGCATTGGAGATGCTCTAAGGAGCAGTCAGAAACAAGGTGTGAATTTTGCCACAGCCGCTTCAACCATTAGACTGCCCAATCGCATCATTCCTAGTGGTGGATTTAGTCCATTCTATCTTAACATTCAATTCTCCCAATTTGCTCGTCTCAAATCCAAACTATTCCACTCACCCATAAAAAATACAGGTACGTAAATAATCAAATTCCTATCCCATTTTATATAGTTTTTAATATATATATATAGACATATATATTATAAAGCATTGTGACAACTTGTTAGTTTTGTTTTTTTCATTTTGACAAGTAAACATGTTGGAATAACATTGAAATGACATGTTGTAATACAGAAAGGATCAAATGATTTAAACTAAATAAGGTTGAATATATTATTTATGGAAGTAATTTATTTCAAAATTATAACCTTCAAAGGGTAATTATATGTTCTTAATAATCTCCTTGTTTATATATCAAATTCACTACAGCAAAAGGTTTAATCCTTACGAGAAATAATTTTATATATAGGGTACACTATGATTATTAGAGAACGTTCATTACTTGTTTTCCACCACAAAAAATATTATTACATAAGATTAAAAAAAATGAAGATCATTCCTTGATTTTGTTATTTTAGGGAAAATATGCAAAAATTCAGAGTTTGAAATAGAAGAAGATGAGTATTTCAAAAACGCGCTATACACATTCGACATCGGTCAGAATGATCTCGCCGAGGGCTTCTTTGATAACAAAACCACGCAGGAAGTTAAAGACTCTGTTCCAGATATTGTCAACACTTTCTCAACAAACTTCAAGGTCATTCTCTTTTTTATACAATTTTTTTTTTCTCTTTTTAAAGATGTATTTGCATATAGGTTGACGATTATCATATTCAAAGAGAAAAGAGAAATACATGACAACATTGGGGATTGTTAAATTCAAAATCTACTAATTAAGTTTAAAGAACGCCGAAATTCACTTATTAAATCACAGAAGCATATAAGAAATCCGAATCATGACCTCAAAGAGGAGCTTAGGAGGGAAAAATGTGATCATAAACACTTAATTAATTACACCAATATGTTTTTTTAACTATTATTATTGTAATTTTGGAATGTTGTTGCAGAATATTTACAACATTTCTGGCGGTAAAACATTCTGGATATACAACACCGGGCCAATCGGTTGCCTGTCCTATATGTTGGAGAATTTCAAGACAGTTGAGAGAGATGAGTTTGGGTGTGCAAAGCCTTTAAACGAAGTGGCTCAGTATTTTAACCAAATCTTGAAACAAGCCGTTGTTAAGCTCAGAGATGATTTCCCTTTGGCTTCAATCACATACATAGACATCTACTCCGTCAAATTTTCTTTATTCACTGAGCCCCACAAATACGGTAAGGATTTTTTTTTTTTTTGAGAGTTGCAAAAATAGGTTAAAATTATATGTGTCTTTTAAATAATAGCTCATGCTTCGAAAAATTAAAAAAAATATAGTCATTATAAAGAATTTCGTAACAAAAAATGTCAAACAAATATTTACACATCTGTAAATGTTTGTAAGATATTGTTTAACATTTCAAAAAATGATGAGTAAAAGTTGAAGTGTTACAAAATTTCTAATAAGTTTTTACCGATGTGTAATCTTGTGTGACATTTTTTTGTTATATAATTTGTAACATGACTATTTTTTCAATTTTTTGAAACATAGGCTATCATTTAAAAACATAAAAAAAAAAAGTTTTTTTGACTATTTACAACAATTTCCCTTTTTTATATTTTATTTAATTAAATATCTAATTTTTAATACCCTCAATCTTTTGAAGAATGATTATATTAAAATAGCAATAATTAGTCATAATTGATTGAGTCATCAAAGACATGTGTATCTAATTAATAAATTGACTATATAGTCAAGTATTTTAAAAATTTTATAGTTATATTTAGTGTTGCGTAAATTCTTAACACATAAAATATTTTGATTCTTAAACTATGTTACTTGCAGGATTTGAGCTGCCATTAGTTGCATGCTGTGGTTACGGAGGGAAATACAATTATAGCAATAGTGTTGGGTGTGGAGGCACAATCACAGTAAATAATAATAATGGAAGCCAAACAATAGCAATTGACTCATCATGTGGACGAGCTTCAGTCAGAGTGAATTGGGATGGGATTCATTACACTGAAGCTGCTAATAACTTTATGCTTCGCAAATTATCAACTGGGGCTTTCTCTAATCCACCTCTTCCTTTGAAATTTGCATGTGCAGCAAATCATTGGAATTAGTGGCTAAACAACATAATAAGCTACAATATTAGAGAAACATGAATTACTCTCTTAAATAAATAAATATATATATATATATATATATGTTGAAATAAGGATTTTCTTACTTGATGGAGTATATGAGTATGTATTACTCTGCACGAAGTTTGACTACTTCTGTGTTGGCAGTACTAAAAACATATAATGGACCAATGTTAAAATTGGCACGGAAAAGAAATAGAAATATTATATTTATCATTAAATATACCAGAAAAATTGCAAAATAAAGTCATTCTTAGTGCCACTTAATAATCTGTGCCCTAAATAGTATATATATATATATATATATTTTTCACTATATGTTTGTAGTGTAAAATTTGAAACATAAATTAAAAATACAATACATATAGGTATAGATTATTATCGTGGCAAAAAGGGTGTTCCTCCGAAATCCCCCTAAATACTTATATATAGAAGGGAAAATTTCAAAATAAAGCCATTCTTGATGACACTTAATAATTTATACCCCATGTGGTGTGCTCCCTTCATTTTCACTCTATGTTTGTAGTGTAAATTTTAGGGTATAAATTAAAAGTGTAATACACATGGGGTATAGATTATCATTGTGTCAAGAATGGGGTATTCCTCAAAATCCCCCATACTAGAATGTGTTTGTGTGATTCTTGTTGGGCCCAAAATTCGTAAGAAGCACAAAGCCCAAATTGACCAAGTAGCCCAATTTTGGTCCGGCCCAATGTGCCCAAATATCAAGCTACCAATGGGACATGGCCCGAGGAGAGCCCAAGATGAAACGGAAGCCTGAAGCGCCGCTCTCAGAGCGCCTAGCAGGCTGCCAGCCGTGTCGGGCTGGCTACCAAATGGCCCTGCTCCGCGCGCCGAGCAGGCTGTCAGTCGGTCCGCCCACATGTAGATTCTGCGTGCGCGTAATTACGCCCAATAAGCTTAATTTACAAGTTATTAAATGCGAGTAATTTCGGATATTATCTCTCTTTCAAATAAGGAAGTTACTGAGGCGTGAAACCCGTTCAAATACATCCTCAAACAACCTATATAAATACTAAAGAATTACTGAAGTACGGACAACTTAGCTGAGAAAATACTACTTCGCCACCGTTAGCGAATCATTGACTTGAGTGTTGGAGACCCCGCGCCGGGCACACCCTAGCACCCCTCACGCTCTTTTGTTTTGTAGGAAAAGCCTAAGTTAAAGCTAAAGGCCGAGTTTGACCCAACTGATGCGTGTCTCAACGCACACTTAATTACGTGGCAATCTAACCCACCAAAGCATGCAGTCACGTAATCTCACGTGAAATTGGCGATGAAAAATCGCACGAACAGTTCTGAATACTATCATTTTTCTTATTTTCTTTTGTTGCAACACCATAGAAGATATAAATATTTTGGGTAAAAAAAAAGAAGACTATACTACGAGTTTTTTATGAGAGAACTTTTGATGATAAGAAACAAATCTCACACTAGCTTTAGTATGGCAAATTAGTTTTCCATAAGAAACATTTTCTCACCAATGCAACGCTGATAATAGTGACCAGAGAAATAAACGAGCTCAATCTTCCTCTACACCGCTTCTCTGGAGAAATTTTGAAACATGACACTTCTGATAACATAATTTCTAGAAATTGTCACATCTTAAAAGAAACATTGCAAGTACATATCATTTTTTAGCAACAAATTATCCTTTTTTAAAATGAAGAAAATATGAGGAATAGTAATATAGTAATTTGCTAATATAAAAATGACATGATTTATAATAGTGGTATGAATTGTATATTTGAATTTTTAAGGTGAAATCGGATCAAATTTTCCCATTTCTCTTCGCTCTTTCTTGTCCCCTTCGTAAAAGTCTTATGCTAATATGCAACGGAAGTGTTGGGCTTTGGGTCAAATTGGACCCTGTGGGGTGGCCTAATGCCCCAAGAGAGGGAAACTGTGATTGGATAGGATCTCATAAAAGGAAAGGATCACATTCACGTACATAGTTTCATTTTGAAGCAAAGATTACATATTTGTTCTTAATAATAGGATATTTACATATAATAATTTTTCTCTACATTGCCAGGAACTTTTTCCCTTTTAATGAATAAATTAAAGAGATTTTTAAGGATTTAGCCAAATTTTTGGTAATTTTTTTAAGAATTAGCCATAGTTTCACGAATTTAAGGAATTAGCCATTTTCGTTATGTAACAGTTTTTGTTACACGTGTAATAAATTTTGTTACCCATGTAACAAATTTTGTTACGCCCAGTAATAATTTTTGTTACACGTGTAACGAAAATTGTTACACGTGTAACGAAAATTGTTACACGTGTAACGAAAATTGTTACACGTGTAACGAAAATTGTTACACAACGAAAATGGCTAATTCCTTAAATTCGTAAAACTATGGCTAAATTTTTGAAACATGAGCTTAAAATGGCTAAAACCCAAATCTTCCCTAAATTAAATCATTTATTATGGGATTAAGGTTAAATTTTACATTCAAATTCAAAAGAAAAAGAACATCCAATAAGTCAATTACATTGATTTCATTGAGAAAGAATTTAAATTTATGACTCAATGTTGATAAGCCTGCCACAGAAAAAAGTATATTATGTGGATAAAAAAATTGTAATTTGCCAACGACCTAAAACCAGGTAAATAGGCTTTTAACTCTAATAAAAATTGTATATTGGTTTTTAACCACAACGTGTTTCTTAAGTTTATATCACATAAACCAAATACATACATTTATTTTTAAACTTAACCAGAGTAAAGAGTATGAATGTTAATGAGACTGTTTTTAATGGGAATTTGAGAATTTGATGGTGCATTTTATTTTATATTAGTGTGTTTTGATTTTTAAGTAATTAATATAACTATTTTGAAGTCAACAGGTTCTCTAGTTTAAAATTAATTTGAATTTATAATTTTTTTTAATAATGTTGAAGCCCACATTCACTTTGTGTAACTGAAAAATTCAATCCAAAAACTCAAAATGACAGTTATATTATATGTGCTTTCATTCATCAAATGCCTAGCCATGGCCTGTTCATGATCATTGTCCTTTAGTCTAATGTCTTTCATTTCATATTATTCGCAGGAATTTCATTTGTTGATCCCATGTACGGACGGAATAGGCCTACCGATAGGTGACACGTGTACCATGTTCGTCACGCGGTCGGTGGAATTTTTCCCGCCAAGAAATCAAGGCTGTGAGTTGTGACTTGTGTGAGCCCTAGTGTGTCTCCTTCTTGAGCAGGAAAATGACTGCTCAAATTGCATTATTTGGCCACTAATCAATCACCTACTATGACCAAGTCCATAAATATACATATAATAATAAATACCATAAAAAAAAAACCCAATAAATGATAGATTTCAGCCGAAAATTAAATATTCATTCGATTTTTTTTTTTCGTTGGAAGTAATTCGATGATTTTATCCCCTAAATATGCTATGTTTTTCCAATAGAAATGTGTCCATATCAGTGAGCTATATGTTGTATCCAAAAATTTGGATTATATGTTTACCCGGGTCTATTTATTCGCTAGTAATTACCATTTTTTGGGGTTCAAATTCTACGATAAATGATTGCCCAAAACGTCCCCTTTTTAGTGTTTGTTTGCTTTATGTCTCAAAGCATGTTTTGGAATATGATAAAGTTTTTGTACTTCACTTATTCTCAACTGATGATCATGAATCTGATTGAGATTTAGCTGTTGATATCTCATATCCGGGGAGACAAATGATGAACACACGCCCCCCCCCCCCCCCCCCCCCCCCCCCCCCCCCCCCCCCTCTTTTTTTTTTTTGCTCCCACCAATTAATTTAAAATTTAATCTTCAAATATATAGTAAATGATATATGGTCTTTCACACTAGAAAAGATGTGCGCAAAAACCCCACAAAAGACTGTTTTTGTATTAGAGCTTTTAACTTGTTTATTATAACCACCACATATTCACAATTCATGCTTATGACATTATATAGAGAACCACTTCTAGCCGTACGTGTGAAGTAGATGAAGAACTAAACTCAATTTTATTTTTATTTATTTTTATTTATTTTGGTGCAGTAGTTTCTAGTCATTGAGGGGGGTTTGGATGAAGATTCATGTCTTGTCATTTTCGTTAATTACAGATGATTTTTTTTTCAAACTCTATGTATAGTGGTCCTAATACACGTCCAATGGACCCAATTGTAGAGCAAGAGGTGCCATATTGGGACAAATGGCCCCAATTAAGGGGACAACCAAACAAATAAATTTGGCCTTATCAATATCATCACCCTTCCCACACTTGGGATGTCTTACACGTGTGGGAGAATAATTTGGACCAAAATATAATTTAAAAAACATTATTGCAAATAGAGAGTAATATGATCATGAGTACATTGTACCATGGGTAAAAATAATTGGGAAATCGTAGGAAATAGCCAAAAAAAAATTGTTTTTAAAGTCCAATCCATGTTTCAAAAAATTAAAAAAATAGCCATGTTACGAATTATATAACAGAAAAGTGTCACACAAAATATAACACATTTGTAAATATTTGTAAGATATTTTGTAACACTTCAAGTTTTACTCATTATTTTTTGAAGTGTTAAATAATATCTTACAAATACTTATAGATCTGTTATATTTTGTGTAACATTTTTCTGTTATACAATTCATAACATGACTATTTTTTTAATTTTTTGAAACATAGGCTATCATTTAAAACAAACATTTAATTTTGGCCTATTTTTTCAACTCACTTCTAAATAATTTAGTTCAAAATATTTACAGTTATCTATACAAACGCTCCCTAATATTGTGTTATTGTTGTAATTTGCACCCTAATGTTTAAAAACTAGCACTTTTGCCCCTTAAAGTATTAAAAACTTATAGATATGCCCCCTCCGTCACAATCTGTAAAAAAATAGATTAAATTAATAACGTAACGTTAATCTGTTGGCGCCTGTACAAATTGTTAAAGATCAACCGCCTTCAAATTAAGAAAATCATAGTAATTAATTCTATATTTATTTTCACAAACACTCTCTTATGTTGTCTTTTTTTCTTAAATGCACCTCGATCTTTTAAAATTTTGTATTCATGCCCCCTGATTTTATCTATTTTTTATCTTTAAAAATTTGACGGGCACTAACAGATTAATGTTTCGTTATTAATTTAATCTATTTTTTTACAGATTGTGACAGAGGGGGCATATCTATAAGTTTTTAATACTTTAGGGGGCAAAAATGACAGTTTTTAAACATTATGGTGCAAATTACAACAATAGCACAATATTGGGGGGGCGTATTTATAGATAACCCAAATATTTATACAATATGGTATGCACTTATCTAACTCATGGAACACACTATTACAATTAGTTTTTTATTACGAGTAATTTGTTCCACGGCTACCATTATCATTCCTATTTATTTCGTCTTTAAACATTTTGGAATATTTTATGTATCAAGAAGAAAACATAATAAAAATGATAGACACTAATCTAATTTGTGGAAACACTATTACAAGTAGTTGTTGTGAGTAAATTGTTCGACATGTAAAATTATCTTTTTTATTTAATGTCTTCTTACATTTTGGAATATCATGCATATCAAGAACAAAACAGAATCATTTAGTTTGAAATAGAAAAATGGTACACACCAATCTACTTCATGGTACATATAATTAATAAATTTGTGACATATATATCTTGCATAATGTTGAAGGGAATCATTTAGTTCAAAATAGAAAAATAGTTAAGACCAATCTAATTGATCATGGAACATATTATTGATAAATAAGAGTGAATGAGTGAGAGAGTGAGTGAGTGAGTGAGAGAGAGAGAGAGAGAGAGAGAGAGAGAAAAAAAAACAGCTAATAGATCTTTACAATCTCCAATTTAAAATCTCAACTGAGTGGGGAAAAAAAACAAGATATATTCTATCACCAAGGACAACTATAAGACAAGTTTCCAGCACCATAACCATGGACCCCTATATGCCCTATTGTTTCCCACTATATATAATAGGTGTGCCTAACATGGGTTTCTTTGGCAAAGCTTGGCATGTGAAAAGGAATACTTACAAGTTTATCTTTATATATATATATACACACATAGCATTTGAGGCCAAAGCTAGCCATGCTTCAAGAATATTATCCTTTTACAGCCTGTTCTCCTTATAAAAAAAAATGAAAAAAAAACCCACAAAAAAAAAAAAAAAGAAGAAGAAGAACAGAAAGAGGCCCCCAAAGAGCTCAAAGCAAAAGAAAAAAGAACATAATTTTTTTTAAGAGTGCTAAAGTACCCATTTGACTCTACCACATCTCCAATAATAATACATAGACTTTACAGTCACTTTTGTGCTCCTGCCCACAAATTAGTATATGGTGGGAGATAAGAAGAAAAAAAGAGGAAAATGAAAGGAAAGAAAATAAAGAGAAATAAAAAAAGGAAAAAAAAAAAAAAGAATTGAAAGAAAAAGAAGGCATTGGTGATTGGTGTGTCACAATCTCTACAAAATATTGGCTTTATAATAATTTCAATATTTTTTCATTCCATGGTAGTAGTCCTCTTCTTAGTGAGAGTTCTTATCCAGCCCTTCCTCACCTTGACACCTTCCACCTTGGTGCTGACATGGCAGACCGTCCCTGCCTTGTTGGACCTCTTCCATCTGATGAGCTGGAAGACGTGGCCAATCCGCTTCCGCCACCTCAGCGACGAGGCGCGTGGTTTCCCGTGCTCTATCACAGTCTTGGTGGCCTCCTTGTTATTAGGAATAGAGTGTTGATGATTATCCTTTCCAAAGGTGTGGTGATTCCATGACATTTTGTTGCAACTCTCTAGTGAGACCTTAGAAGCAACTTTGTTGTTGTTGTTGTTGTGGTGATGATTCTTCTCCCATGAGGCCATTCCATTCTCCTCAAACTTGATTGATATGAATGAATCTATTTTCGTGAAAGATCGATATTATTCAGTGAATCGGGTGTATCATATAGGACATTTAAAATAATTTATGAGCTTAAGTAATTTACTTGTTTGTAATTAGATTCATATGCATTTGAACTCAAGAGAGATTTTATAATTAGGGAATATTTATACTTGCTACGTAGTTTTAAACACTAAAAAGTTTATGAGAATTAGTTAAAATTTCAATAGCAATATCCTAACTTGACAATTTACAAATATTTTCTCACAATAGGATTTATATATATATATATATAGTGAAATGACTATATGTTAAGCTTTCTCTAAACGTAAATCTCTAAATATATTCCTGTTTCAAAATAAATAAGTAAAATCTCTATATTCCTAGACCTAGTGAATTCATATTCACGTTTCATTTCCACTGTTCATCATAATTATCTATTGTAATGGTATGATTATTAAAGAGAATTTAATGCCATGAAACTTGACTACAGAACTGGGTCCCAAGGGGTCCCTCATCCGGAAAACTTCATTCACCATCAAAGTATAAAAAAAATAAAAATAAAAGTAGTTGTAGCTAATAAGGCTATGCTCTTTTGTCCAAAAAAAAAAAAAAGGAAAGGAAAAAGGAAATTACAAATGCAGCTTTTTCAACAAGTTTGACAAACTCCTCAACCCCCTTTTTCACGGTATTGGTTGGATCTAATTTTACCTACTCTATACTTGATAATTATTTTTTGATATTTCTTTTTTTCTTTTTCATGCTAAGTGAAAAAGCAGTTCAAATGGAAAAATCATGAAATGATTCCACTAGCACTTTATCAGAAAAATCTTGAATTGCAAGCATTATTGTTCACCAATTGGTTTCAAATTGTTTGTTCCTCTACTTCTTCTAAAACAAGTCTTCATTGGCATTCTTACCAAAAGTAGGTATCAAATTATACATCTTCTTTAACTTGTCATGCCACTATTGCACTCCATAATTTCTAAATGCCTTTGTAAAAAAAAAAAAAAAATATCCATATCTAATCTTTCTTCCTTTTTCTTTGGCTAAATTTTGCCCTTTTTTTTTCTCAACATCTTATGAGCATAATGACTCAAACCAATACCAATCATAAAATTAAGTTAACAACACAATATCTAATATTCTAACCAACCAATAAAATAACAGTTAAATATACATAATAATTAATTAGTGCCTACCTTCTTGACTCGTTGAAACATATCCATCATGGTCATGATCATGATCATGATGACCATGCAAATCGGATTTCCAAGGCCGGAATTCGAGCCGGTGAAGGAGCGAGCCGAAATCGAAGATCTTGTGGAAATTAATCGGAGGCTTCTTCTTGGCATAATTAGCACTACTACTACTTGTAGTAGAAGTGCTTGAGCGACGGCCTTGTGTTGAGGCCAAAATGAGAAGCCTCTCATTCAGGCAAAGTGGACAAACCCCAATAACGACCTCTCTTGGGTGGAAATAGCAATATGAGCTGTTATGATCTTCTCTGCAACCATTGTTCATGTTATGTATATATGTTTTTTTTTGTTTGTGTTGTTTGTTGTGAAAAAAAAAAAAGAAATCAAAGAGAAGGGAAAAAAAAAAAAAAGATCAGAAGTAATAACTTCCGGGAAGTGTGTGTGAGAGAAAGTGCACATAAAATGTTGTGTGTATTTATATGGTGTGTAAGGTATTTAAAATTATGCTTAATTCTAAAGGAGATATTGGTCAATAAGCTCTGGCCCACCAATATAGTATATTTATAAATACTTGTGTTTTGGGGTAGATTTCTCTGATGAGAGACTTTGTCACAGACTGACAGTGTACGTTTCTGAATGCGATCATATAACATGGAAATACTTGATAATTTAATTATGAATGTTCTTGTGCGTATATAGTCGGTTTGGTATTATTGTTTTGCAGGAGAAATTGTTGTTAGTTATACTAAAGCTTTTAAAGAAAAATAATTAAAATATATATATATTCTTAAAAAATAATTAATTAAAACATTAGATAACAGCATCAATTTCTAAGATAGATCTGGGTTGCTTTCCAAAAGCTATTTTTGACTATAAATTATGAAGAATTTAAGTTGAATTGTTTTTATTACTCACTCGGTTTGACCATATAATTTTTTGGTTAAGTTTAAAAGAATTATCCAACTGAGCTATATTATCACTATTTTATCGATCAATAAAATGATGTTATGTCAAATTAATCAAAAATTATGTGATGAGAATTAGTGATGATCATTATATAATGAGTGTGTGAATTTATGATTAGTTAATTATGATGCTAAAAGGTATCTTATTGCTCCAATCTGCGTGTTTATGATTAGTCGAATTGATTGCGACCTTAGTTTAATTGGAATGTTATTTTGATTGAATCCAAACAGTTCAAAAGCATGTTATGGTTTGTGCATAGACATATTGTACTACTTAGCTTAAAAAGTGGTCCTAACTACTTAATTTTACTTGCTTTGAACTTTCCTATTTCCATGGCTGTTTTCAAAGATGACAAAGTCAAAAAGAAGAAGAAGAAGAAGAACAAGAAAAAAAAAAAAAGAACATCACTTTTGATTTGCTCATGCAAAGTTTTCTTTTCTTGTGTTATTTCCTTTTCTTTCTTAGCATCCAAGAGAGAGTCCGAGACAAAAGCTTGAATATGCACAAGCTTGGGAAATTGAAAAAAACTCTCATTGAATATTTAAACTGCTTTTGCCTCAATTTTTTTTTTTTCCCTTTTTCTTCTTCTTTTTTTCATAACTAATTTTGTCAATACCAATCTAAATTGTCCTATAACTAGCTAGCTAGGAAAGAAAATATATATATACATATAACCTTTGCTTGATAGGAAAAGAAGTATATGGACTTGGATGAATAAAATTCCCATTTTGGTAAAGTGATAATTAGTAGATAGTACTAGTCCTCACGCGTTTGGTCAATTTGGGTTTAGTATCAAATATTACTTTCATTTAGGTGAAATCATTAATAGCTCAAACTAGGCAAATGAAACCAAAGCCAACTTTAACATTGGGGATGTGGAATTGGTCATGCGCATCTCAACATGAAAATACGGGCACCCATCCCTTTTTGCGGGTAAATGAGTACGGGAATCTTATGCCTGTTAAAATATGAGACCGGTGTCGAGACCCGTTTAAATAGAGTATAGAGACTCTTCATTTTTTATAAAGAAAAAGATTTTTTTATTTTGTTTAAGTACTTTTTTATTTGAATGGTAATTGTTTTAATTAATGTAAATAATACTTATTTTTATATCAATTTCAATTAATTCATCAAATTAATAGTTAGGAATATCTTTAAAATAAAAAATACCTCATTTTATTTCTAATAATTTTGTTGAAACAAATTTCAAAGATGGCTCGAATCTGAAGCGTCATCCACACACAAATGTTTAAAAATGACTCGAATCACACATATATATTTTTAAAGATGGCTCGAATCACACATATATATTTTTAAAGATGGCTCGAATCTGGAATGTTATCCACATCCGTTCTCCCCATTTTGAGGTTGATACACATATGTAAATTGGGTCAAATATTGCGACTCTCACTTGATGATTTCAACTTTATGAAGACAAAGAAATGATTATACCAACAAGATAAAACTTATATGTCCAAATAGAAAAAAGGATATTTAGTTATAGTGTTTATTTATTTTGAGAAAAAAGGGGTTCTTAATTCTAGAGAGAGAAAATAGGGGATGGGCATTAGAATGCATGAGTCTTGGAACTTGTCAGAATTGGGGCCTCTCCGTGTGTGTGTATATATATATATATATATATATATATATATAGCTCTTTAGGGTGTATTTGATGGGTAGGATATAGTATGTAATTGGATTGGATTGTACTATATAATTCTTGTGCTATATTTGGTGCAAAACATGGATGAAATTATTTAAAATTTCCTCAAAAAATAATCTCATCTACATGGGATAGCTTATCCCTTCCAAAAGCATTGGATTACATGGGATATAGCCAAATAATATGGGCCTCACTCCTTTAATTGATTATTTAATTCATTCATAAAAATAAAAGTGAAAAAAATAATATTTTATAATTGATCATTAAAATTTTTTTAATTTAATATAAATATTATATATAATCTAATTCAATCCAATACTACTCCAAACATGTGATAATATTTTATACAATCCAATAATATTCTATCCAATTCAATCCCATATATATAATCCAATCCTATTAAATCTAATCTGGCGCATCAAACGCGCTGTAGGTATATATTTTGTTTACGAAGTAAATGAGTTAATGTGCTTATTTTATATTTGTTCTATTGTCTGTTTTGCTTTGTGGTGAATATTATTTTGATTTGAATTGAATCTTGAAAAAGTATCTTCGTGCATTGCTTTCCCCCAAGACAACAATTTCCAATTGCAGTGACTCAAAATTGATTCCTAAATGTTTGATATGATACCCTTAAATCCAGGAAAATGTCTCTCAAATTTAATACAGGTTTATTGTATTATAGTTTATCGAATAAGTAGGAGAATATGTCAACTAATTGAATTTTTAAAGAGTCAAATCAATGGTCTTGAATAATTGAATCAACTCTGTTGGGTTTTTTTTTCTTTCTTTTTTTTCTTTTTTTGAAAATCTCTTGCGGGAAATTGTTTTTCAAATCAGTTGAAATGTTTAAAAATGTCAAATCAATCTAGAATTACTACTACAGTCTACAAGGATTAATGAACTTAAGTGTAGGAAATGTTTATGAAATTGGATAGTATCGAATTTAAGAAACTAATAAGCTCAAGGTGCAAACTAATTAGTTGATTTCTCGTAAAGTAAAACCAATGATATAGAATCAGCTTCGTTTCAATCAAAACAAACAATTTTTTTTTTTTTGAAAAACCTCTTCTGTAAAGAGATTGTTCTATTTTTTTTAGTTGAAATTTTTAAGAAAGAACTATTAAATAATCCCTGAATTTTTAAAAAATAGTTTAGGTTCGTCCATACCTTTTTCATAATTCTTAAATAACATATTCGTTGTTCAAATGGGCCTAAAAATATCATTGATCTAAAATTTTATCAACATCGATGCATGAAAAGACATTATCAGTCTTTCATAGAATAAATTAATATTTTTCTTTTTTTTTTCTTCAGATTTTTAAGAATTTAACCAAAATTTTGACTAATTTTTTAGGATTTAGCCATAATTTTATAAAATTAAGAATTTAGTCGTAACATACGTATAACATAATATGTTACATATAACATTTTATGTTACACGTGTGACATACATGTATTATACTTATGTTACACATGTAATATATTATGTTACACGTATGTTACGCCTAAATTCTTAATTTCGTAAAACTATGGCTAAATCCTTCAAACTTTACCTTTAAAATGGTTAATTTCTTAACTGGCTTTTTTTCGTAATAAAAAGAGTGAGTTGCAAAAATAGGCCAAAATTGAACGAGTCTTTTAAAAAATAGCATGTGTTTCAAAAAATTTAAAAAAATAATCACTCAAGAATTGTATAACAGGAAAGTGTCAAACAAAATAGTACACATATGTAATATTTGTAAGAGATTTTAAAATACTTCAACTTTTATTCATCAATTTTTAAAGTGTTAAATAATATCTTACAAATGTTTACAGATGTGTAATATTTTGTGTGACACTTTCTTGTTATATAATTCTTGACATGGATATTTTTTAAAATTTTTGAAATACCTACTATTTTTTAAAAATATTTAAAAATTTTGGCTATTTACTACAATTTCCCTAATAAAAATATCTTATTTATTTTTTTATTAACATTATTTTCCCCTTTCTTTCACATATCTCCCACGCCAAGCCAACACCAACAATCAAGATCAATCCATTCCATTGCGAAGGATGTTATGGTGTTTTTTTTTTTTTCAATTCAAAATGTAATTTGGTAATTTTTGACACAAAAAGTTCAACATCAACCAACGCAAATTTTATTTTATACCAATTTGAACATATGAAGAATTATTTAATAATTATGAAACAATAAGAATGAAACTAAAATTTTGAGAAAACTAAAGAATGATTTAAATTTTTTTTTTAAATTTTTAAACAAGTCAAATCAACATTCAAGAATAATTATTTAAGGTTTGACGCTTTAAATATTTGATACCCATAACTCTTGTAAAATGTTTTTTTGTTTTTTTTAACGGTATGATAGTTAAGGAGTCTGGATCAATTCAGTCAAATTTAATGCTAAAAAAATGGGCATATACTACAACTATATTTTTTAAGTGAAGTTTTTTAAATTATATTTGTAAAAAATTGATCTAATGCCACATTGACATTCATTTTTTTACAAGATGTGATTTTTCAAAATTTGAGGAACCATATTCTATTGAAGCATCTTTCATAAACGTAGTACAATAAATAGCAAATGAAGAAAAAATGCATTATTATATACCCATCTTGAAATTTGGAACCAATATTCCATTGAACTCAAGAACAAAAAACTCTAAACATGTTACCAACACTAAAATGCATTATTATATGCCCATAATCCATAATACACCCTTTATCTCCGTGCGTATGTCTTATTTATAAAAGTCTCTTTTTTTCCTTTTCCCTTTCTCAAATGCCTGTCGTTCCTCACAAGTCACAAGGTCTCCACTGGTCGGCACATTCCTCCTCCTTGGACACAATGTGGGTCTAAACTCTTTTTTTTTTTTTTTTTTTTCAGGAAGATTGAGAAAGAGAACCTCCTCTATTAATTAATGAGAAATATATCAAAATGCTTAAAAGTGATTGAAACAAACAAACTAATGGGCACATGGGTAGAGCGGGTCTGTGGGGCAATTTTGTAGTTGGGTAAGTTGGCCTTAGTGAGGTTCACATCAATGGACCAAAAGTTGGATCACAAATCTCCTCTCTCTCTCTCTCTATCTCTCTCTTCCCAACTAATAGTTTCTCAGCTTGACCTTTCCAATTCTAGTCCCTCTATTTCCATTTTCTAACTTAAAAGGTTACATAATTTTATGGGATTTTTTTTCCTGCCCATTTCCCTTTCCTTTTCCCAACTTTGTAAAAGAGTTGTACATTTCAACTTTTAATTGGTGGTTCTGAGTATGTTTTGAAAAACCAAAGAAGTTTCTTTTTCTTTGTCAATCTCCATCAAGTAACTTCAAGGTGGACCGGCAGAGTGAGATAAGGATGTTCCAAAGGTGATTTTGTTCATGATTTTGTTTTCACTTTTATTTTTTATTCTTTCCATCTAAAGTTGGTTGAAGGGATTTGGTCAAGACTGGTAGTCTCCAGCTTCACAACGCAAGGTCTTACTTACATCAAGTAGGAAAATAATGGAATAAGGACATTGCCGCGTCCAAAGATTTTTCAGCAACTGAAAAAAAGAAAGTACCCAAAACAATATGAAATTGGAAAAATGGTCATTAAACTACTAATTAAGTCATATATATCTGCCAAGAAACAGAAATTCCCTCTCAATGACTGAAAGCTACCAGCTGCAGAAAACAGAACATATATTTTTTTGTCTCATTTATTGTCCAACCAGAATGTATATTCCTACAAGAATTTCAAAGACTTAGAGTAAAGTTGATACGCTAGCTAAACTGTTTAAGTAATAAAAATAAAAAGAGAAATGGTAAAATTGGCAAGCCTGGCAAATACCCAGATTCCATTCTGTAAGATCAATGCATAGATTTGACAGTATGAACGGGAAAAATACGGAAATATCACATGTTGATTGAGTAGCTAACGCGACTCGACGCACTAGAAGTTTCAAAATTTGTGCTTCTGATTTTTTCTCCTATTGCATAGCTCTAGGCACATGCATGGTATAACGAGAACAAAAGAAAAAAAGGTATCTACAAGGGCCAAAGAAATAAACATGAAGAAACTGCGACAGGGAAGAGTAGAATCGGACGACAATCACTACGCGTATAGCCGAGAGAGTTCTTCGGAGAAAGCCTTCCTAATAACGTCTCTCTTGAGCTTGAGAGCTGCAGTAACTAGGCCAGATTCAGGAGTCCATGGTTCGGAAAGCAACTTGATTTTTGACGGGATCTCAAATTTCTCCAGTCGAGCCTTCTTCGCTTCCTGTGAATTATTCGGAAGTATTAAACTTAAAAACAGAAGGAAACAAGCATCAACTTTATAAGATATATATTGATTAGGATTCATATAGATATAAAGTGGTTGTTTTCTTAGTTTTTCACTCTTCTTTCCATTAAATTATGCTAAATGCCTGAGAAAATACTACAAAGCTTAGATTAAGAGTCTGCGGTATGTCTGTGTTTGTATTTTATGAGTATTATATTTTACGTCATGCGTGCATTGGCATCGACAAACTCTTTGCTCGATATACTCAGCACATCAACTAGTATTTTATGCCCCAACAAACTTACAGCTCTATGACTGATCGTCAAGCCAAATAACTTTTTTTCCATTTTGAATACTGGTACTTGATTATTAATTTTCTCAGAAAACTATCTTCTCTATAAGCAGACGTAAAGTTCTTTCCCTTGAGCTTATTAAGCTCCCTGTTTGTGTGTGTTCGAAGCAATGAAAAACAAAAAAAAAAACAAAAAAACAAAAAAAAACACTGAAAAAATTGTACCTTTACTAGTGATCCGTGCACTTCCTTGATCGTTTCTTCTTTCTCACACATATCTGAAAAGCTGGTGAACTCTATTCCTTTTTTCGATGCCCAGTCTTCCAATGTGCTTTGAGAAGCCACCACAAGAGCCACACAGTAATTATGGAAAGGATCAGCATGGATCATAATATTCTCGACATAGGGGCTCACTGATAGAGCAGCCTCAACCTGTAGCATACCAACCATCAGCCCCCGAGCAAAGGTGATAAATGCCTGCATATTTTTGTTGAAACAATCGTACCTTTCCTAATGAGACATACTCTCCATGCTGAAGCTTTACTATGTCCTTTTTACGATCAATTATCTCAAGGCAACCATCGGGATGAAATTGCCCAATGTCACCGGTGTAGAACCACCTCACTCCTCTCTCATCAACCTTTTCAAACAAAATTAAAAAGTAGTGAACAAAATTAAACAATATATAGCATCAGCATGTAAGGAGAAAATGGTTGAGAGTCCCACCTTGTAAGATTCTTTGGTTTTTTCTTCGTTTTTGAAATACCCAAGTGTCACATTTGGACCACCGATCACTATTTCCCCACGAGGCATAGGGGAATCACTTATTAGATATCCACCTTCGGGCCAATCAATCAACTGTATAAAAGAGAGAGTTAAGAGAGAAGATTTAAGATAATTAGAGCTGATACATTTTCCTACACCATAAAAATCAAGATTCATGATACAATTGATAGATTGGATACAACAACATGTGCATTGTAAAGTGCATATAACAGATAGAAAGGTCTGAGTTCCTGAACACAAAAAGCAGTGAGAATAACTTGAACGCAAAAGAGTGATGAGAAAAAAGAGAGCTTTTTGACCAAAATTACCTCAATACTTTTCTATGAAACCAGTGAAATTGAAAAACTAAAGCTAGTAAAAATAAATATCAATCTTCTGTTACCTTGACAAATGAGCAAGGAAGCGGTGCTCCAACACGCCCAACAGATGTATCATCGAATTCCGAAAATGTCCCACCAGCACACGTTTCTGTGAGACCATATCCTTGACCAATCGGAATCCTGCAAATTACCCAATCAAATGGCTTCTGCAACCTCTTCATGAGGAAAAATAATTAGATAATGCTTGATACGATAATTTAAAAGGAACCCTGTATGTTATTGGATGTCATATTACATTTCCTTGTAACTGCAATAATCAAATTGCCGTAAGGTTCAAGAAGCTATACACCATGCTAATTTGGATATGATATGAAATATTCAAACCTTTAAAAAAGAAACGGCAACATCTGCCAAGCTTTCAATTGATTGGTTGGCTTAATTGATTTATTACTTTAATGATTTTTCAGTCATATCAACCAAAAAGTTATTGTCAATGACATACCAAAACAAAAACTTAATAAAGCACGGATAAAAATGTCTATATCAATTGACATGAAAAATGTAGTCCTTACTCTAATAGCCCATGTTGTATACAAATACTGCAAGAAATACTAACCCAAGACAAATGTTGATGAATCTTTGAGTATCACCAGAAAGAGGAGCACCACCAGATAGAACAAAACGAACCCGACCGCCTAGAATTGCACGGATCTTTTTAAACACAAGAAAGTTCCAGAGATGCCTTTCTATCCCCCATGCCCCAAACCAACTGCCATTATTAACAGCCGAGAATCTACGAGAATATGCCAAGTTAAACAATTTCTTCGATAGCCCCCCCTTTGAATTTACCTGAAGTGTTATACAGTATTCAAGACTGTTAAATCAAAATATATTCGCAAATAAATCTTGGCAAAAATGACAGTTTCTTTTTCTTTTTCTTAACATCTGAATTGTCCATGCAGAAGTACGCAGACCTTCTTGATTACTCCCTCTCGAACACGATCAAGAATTGCAGGAACAGCTGTCAGTAGAGTTGGCATTAGCATGGTGGCATCCCCTTTTGTTCCCTTTTTTATCTTGTTTGATGTATCAGTAAGTGTTAATGGGGATCCATATCCTATAGCACTTCCAACAGCAGCAATTACATGCTTCAACATTCACAGCAACAATAAGGATATGAGCAATTACTGTATCTTCTTAAGCAATGAAACCACTAACATAAAGGATTAAATTTTCATGGATAAGAAATACTTTAAAAGTAGTCTAGAGTAACATAATTTAAGTAGCCATAGCATTATTCATACCTCTGCTGCCAGCTCAAGGATATGAGCAAGGGGAAGATATGCAAGGTAGATATCATTGCTTCGAAGGTTAGGAACAATTGTCATGACAGCAGAAACTGTAGCTAGGACATTAGAATGTGTCATCACTACACCCTGGAAAAGTAAATAATTAAAAAAGATTAGTCATACAAAAGTGCTTACTAGTATGATTTTGTATTACAGTCTTGCTAGATATGAGAGTGGAATTTCAAACAAACAAGCATACAGAAAGAGGAAATAAAAATGATAACTTAATGTCCACCAAGCTCTCTGGTATGGTTATCAGTCATAGGAAACAAATGAGTTACAAAAGAGCTTCTTGCAACTAAAGGGGAAGTAAATAAAAGTAAGATGTTTTATACCTTGGGCAATCCAGTACTTCCACTTGTATACATAATGACAGCGATATCAGCAGGAAGAGGAAAGTCCGCATCAACAGGGTTTTCTCGGCCAAGTTTTTCCACATCAGCAAATAATGTTATACTCCAGTTACCACTCTGCTGAATGGATGAGGCAACAGACGGGATTTCATCATCCATACAAATTATGCGTTTCACAGTATCCAGTTGTCCACTCACTTCAGCAAGTTTCTTCAGTTCTTTGTTCCCACAGATTACAGTTGTGACCTCTGTCTGGAGTGATGAAAATGTTAAAAATAATAATGAGAACTGTGAGGACAAAGTAAAAATCAGAAATGAAAATAGCGAGCATGAATATATCAACAAGTCTAATTGGGATTATAATTGTTTTGGAGGTATAGGCTACTATGAAACAGGCGTATTTTGTTATTAATTAGTCTAAAGAATGAGATTTGCAAGGGACTTTAAGTCAAGAAATGCAAAGTGCTATCTACCACGCGTAGGCGGCTGAGATTGTAGCATTATGTAGAAGAACCACAAAAATGAAAGCAACTACCACTCTTCAAAACTTAGTAACGAAGCAAATATAGAGAAATATGGAATATGCAAGTACAGTACATATAAGCCAATAAGAGAGAGAGAGAGAGAGAACCTCATTTAACAAGTGACAGATTGCTTCCTCCCCCAAAGATGCATACATGGTGACGACAGTGACATTACGTCTAAAACAACCCTGATTTAAAAATCAAAATATAATAAACATCATTCAGCCATCATAATATTTGCATCTGTTGCTAAACTGAATTTAGACAGTATAAGGAATTAGCATTTCCTACATGTACCGCAAATTTAGACTACTTTAAGGAAGGCGCGCCATAGATAACCTCTAATCGCAACATATGTCTTATACAAATATGTTTTCACAAAATACAAAGAATTTAGGAGAAAAATGATCATGAAATGAGGTCAATGAAGAAGAAATTTATAGAACTAAGACAAGAGCATCACATAGCACCTGCAATGCGATAAACCACTCTTCTCTTGTGTCAGCAAAGATTGCTACTCGTTCCTCCTTTTTATGGCCAAGTTGAGATAGGCCAGAAGCGAAGCAGCACACAGCTTCAAATGCTTTGCTATAAGTAAGCCATTCATACTCTCCCAAGTGAAGTTTCTCGAAGGATTTTCCGTCTGCTGTTACTTCAATCTCCCTCGATATCAGCTTCCGGGTCCCAAGGAAACACTTATCATGGTACTTCTTGCACGACTGCTCGAAAAGCTCAGCAATAGTTGAGATGCCTTCCCACGCCGTTTGTACTGTGTAAGTGAAGCGACGGTTTCGAATTGCATACCCAGGCTCCCCACCAACATCAACCGGCAATCCCCGTTTCTTTGCCGTCTTTGAATTACGAAGAATAAGAGAGACGACAAGAGGAACAACAACACCAATAATATATGGAGTCATCCTTCAATGATGATATATTACCCACCAGAATCTCCCACGCAGAACCCTGCCATTTTGTTAAACTTCAGTGTCGCAGTTATGAACATTAGACAATACTAGATGGACTTTTGAATACCAGAACGGAACGGGTAAGGGATACAATTACATCTAAACACAAAGTGGTCGGTTCAAAGACCAAATATCGACAAGTTCTTTTTTTTTTTTTTTGGAAATATTTACAAGTTCTAACGCAACATCCATGTTTATAGAAATGGATATCACGAGCAAACAAACCAATCCATTTAAGATCAACGTTCTGTCCAGATCAATTTTTTTTAAGCACCGCCATTTTATTTGTCAATAATTATAATAATAATAATAATAGTTATGATGCCAAAATAGACTGCAAAAAATACATGAAGCAAAATCCCAGTCATTTCAGAGCTTATTTAAGTAACACACCAACTACTGACAAATTCCCAAAGTAACATCCTATGAGCAAAACATATCTTCATATAATATGAATGGAAGCCTTATACCATGAAAAATAAATAATAACTCAGCACTGACAAGTCCTAGAGTTACAAATACTGTACAAAAAATAAAATTCCCATGTTATTGCAGCGACCTATTCTAAAGAAACAACTTGAGTGAAATTCTGCCGCGAAAAATAAATTCTGACCTCCATTAATGCCAATGCTTAAAGCTTATTCCGACTGAAAATAATCACTCATTCTATGCACATCGCAGAGTTAGGTGGAGTAATACCTTTTTTTTTTTTTGGGAGTCGCATATATCACTTTCACAGCCAAAAGTTCTGACCAAAAGGCAGAGGCAGTAAATAAAAAATACACTTACTTCATGTGTATTATGGTTATATAATCTAAACCTTAAAATCGCTAAAAATCTCTTCATTTTCTGACAAATTGTTTGCACAGAACTACATTGAACACAGGCCTTTCAAAACAAAAAAGAATAGAATTACATTGAACACAAGACATTGAAATGAAACCAAAGAAAAAAAACGCAGAGAAAAAAGAGAAATAACTTGCGAATAGTCATATCGATTGGTTCGGAGAAAACAGAACGACGATTCGGAGAAAGAAATACCTCAAAACTCGGTCGAAGATCGGCGTTTTCGAGAATGGAATCGCCGGAGTAGAATCGAGCGAGGTTTTAGTTGCAGAGATTTCTGAGATCGAAGAAATATATACACATATATATATGGCTAGAGAGAGAGGGAGAGAGAGAGAGAGAGAAGACGGAGAGATCGAGAAGAAGGAAGTTTGGAGTTTCAGTAGAGCTTCAGGGGGCTAAAAGTGATTGTGCTTTCCATTTCATGCTTCATTTATTTATTTCATTTTTTTTTATTGTTGTTTTCTTATTTATTTTTTGTTCTCATTCGATCAGACAGATGGCCCACAGTTAAAATAATACAAGAGCAAAAATTCAATGCAGAGATTTTATGGTGTGAAATGTGAATTGTGAAATACTTTACTGTAAAAATATATATATATATATATATTTTGGAAAATTATAGTAGGCAGTCATTTTATGTTGGGAAATCGTAGGAAATAGCCAAAAAAAATTTTTGTTTTTAAAGTCCAGCCCATGTTTCAAAAAATTAAAAAAATAGTCATGTTACGAATTATATAACAGAAAAGTGTTACACAAAATATAACATATTTGTAAATATTTGTAAGATATTTTGTAACACTTCAAGTTTTACTCATTATTTTTGAAGTGTTAAATAATATTTTACAAATATTTATAAATTTGTTATATTTTGTGTGACACTTTTCTGTTATACAATTCGTAACATGGCTATTTTTTTAATTTTTTGAAACATAGACTATCATTTAAAACAAATATTTAATTTTAGCCTATTTTTGCAACTCACCCTTTTATGTTTTATTTAAAAAAAAAAAAAAGAGGATAGTTCAATAAATAAAGAGAAATCGTAGAAAATAGTCAAAGAAAATTTATTTTTAAAATACAGCTTATGTTTCAAAAAATTAAAAAAATAGTCATGTTACGAATTGTATAACAGAAAAGTGTCACATAAAATATAACACATATGTAAACATTTGTAAGATATTATTTAACACTTCCAAAAATAATGAGTAAAACTTGAAGTTTTACAAAATATCTTACAAATATTTACAAATGTGTTATATTTTGTGTAACACTTTTCTGTTATACAATTCGTAACATGGCTATTTTTTTTAATTTTTTGAAACATAGGTTAAATTTTGGCTTATTTTTACAACTCACCCATAAATAAAATATGTTGTTTTAAGGAAATAGTCAATATTTTTATTAATCATGGAAATAATTATTTTTTAACAATTATGTTCTTAGTTTTTTAAGAGGTTAATTGTTAGTTTTTTAATTTTTTAAAATATTAATTATTTATTTAAAACATAAATTAAAAAATAATTAAATACTAAACAGACCCTACTCTATTGGATTTAAAATTATGTTTATTGACGACTTGTGTATTTTCTTCAAATGGTTAGGTACTAATATATTGAAGTTTATAGAAGGTATGAAATGAAGAAATATAAATAATAATTTGATTAAAAATTAATAATTTAACAATTGTCACAAACATTTATATAAGAATTTTTTTCTGCTATAAATAATTATAAATTTGTTATTTGAGAAAGATAAAACATCATAATTATCTTATGTGAAAAAAAAAAGTTTATTTTACTTAGGTATTCGGTCAAAATACATTCTATTTTTTGTAATACAAAATTCATTCTTAAGTTTTTTAAACTAAAAAAAGTGTATTTTACTTTGGTATTCAGTCAAATAATTAACATAAAATTTTCATGTTGTGCACATTTTTTTATCCCTCTATTATAGTTTTCTGTGAAATATAATATTTAATATTTTGGAGGAAATTATATTATTTGGTCAATAAACAATCAGAACAAAATACTACATTTTGTTCAATTTCGAAAATTGTTGGGATAAATTGTATAATATCAAAAAGCTCGAAGTGAAAATGAGAGTGAAAGTGGATTTTAATAAAACAAAATAGATAATTACAATATTTTCTTTGAAAACTAAAAATCCAATTGTCATATTTCTCTCCATAAATTATACTTATGTGAGCGTCCTTGTAATTTTCAAGTGTATAAATTTTTCCTCCAATAGAAAAGAACCCCTCAAAATCTGACATTCTGAATTATTAAAAGTGAATAACGATAGGGTTGTTAGACGCGGACCATACACGTGGCTGGTGGGCCATGGTGTGGGGAGATCTGGACCGTCAATTATGGATGATGGAATAGGTGTTGAGAAGATGTGGTGCATGAGGTCCAGATGGCAACTTGAATCTGATTGGTTGCTGATCTGTCACCTTTCAATTTTCATGCAAACACACATAACGTTTACATTTATTTATTTATGTATTTATTTTTTACGTGAGAAAATCATGTGCAATGTATATTTATGGATATATATATGTGACATTTATTGAAAGAGAGAGTAAATGGATATGGAAGATCAATAAACCGAGTCTAATAATGTCCTTGAGTCGGTTTAAGATTACAATAAATTAGTTTAATAGATTGATGCCAAATATTTTGTAAATATATAAATTCAAATGGTTGATATAGTCAATATTAAGGCTAGTAAATTAGTGTAATATGACTTTTTTTTTGGCTAAATAGTGTAATATGACTTGTTCTACACAACGTGATGTAATTCATTATGTTTATTCATTCTTTTTGGTATAGATTTTGATGGTTGGACATGTGCATAAGTAAGTTATATTTTAGATATTTTTAAGGAAATTGTTTTATATTTATTTTATGTTCATTTTTAAGTAAAATGACGTAAAATAAATCATTTTTTTTGCTGTAGTTAAATTATTAATACACAAACATAAAATTCACTTATACAACCTAAAAGATTAATGTCGCGGCTTAATAAAATTGAAGGTGCTTAAATTCTATAGATTAATGAAGAAATACAAACTTTAACAAAAGTGTTTTAGTGAAATGTTGTGTTTTAAAAGTTATACACTTCTATGTTTTCTATTTTTATTTTTTTTAAAGATATAATCTCGACGTTTTTGAATAATTATTTATGCATATCAATTAGTTTAGCATGATTAACTTACCATCTAATTAAATCTTATTGCAATTTTTTTTAATATGAACATAACTCCTAATAATTTCTTTCCTATCCACTTTATTGATGATATGATCGTTCCATAACTTCGATTTACATAATGAATTTTTTCAACTGAAAAATAAATAAAAACATTAAATGATTTCGCGAATATATATTTGGTCTAATAAGCGTGCACGTTTGATGTGATCATCAACGTCTCAAGCAAATGGACTATTTCTTCCATGTTTAGGTAGGTATTACGTACATACTAGGGAATTTTGAAGAATGCCCATTATTTTGTTACAATGATAAATTATATCTTATGTGTATTGTATTTTTAATTTATGCTTAAAATTTACACTATAGACATTTAATTAAAAAAAATAGAGTACGCTATACTTGAGGTAGATTATTAAGTGTCACTAAGAATGATATTATTTTGTAATTTTCTCTGCCGAGTATACAATACATTTTATATATATATATAGGATTAGTTAGGTAAATAGTCATTTTGGACTGTGTGTTTTCAAAAAATAGCCACAGTTTGAAAAAAATTAAAAACTAGCCATAACACACTGTAAGAAATTTTTGACAATAATCAAATTACACATAAAATGTGCTGTAAGAAATTTCTGACACGCGTCAGAAATTTCTGAAAGGGCTAGTTTTTGAATTTTTTGAAACTGTGGCTATTTTTTAAAATCGTTTTGTAAACAGTGGCTATTTTATTAAAATTCCCATATATATATATATATCCTCGCTTTACGAATACTTTAATTCATCAAAGGCAGTGTGGTCAATATTGATCTTTACATAAGTGTTTTTAAGTTATATTCTTCGGTATATATTTATAGACAATTTACTAGAACTATTTTTTTTTATACCAACTTCCAAATTTTAACCACATAGCTAAAACTCAAATCTTCCCATTTTTCTGCCCAATTTTTTAACATAATTTTCATCTAAAATTCAAATTATACTTGTCCATGCAATTAATATAGCTTACCTATATAACTCCGTATTAATTTGCACGTACTTAGCGTATAAAATATGTATATTAATGCTAATATATTTATATATGTATATATATATGGGGACATATTGAATGGGTGATGGGTCTATATACTCTATAGTCTTTGAATTTTTCATCCAAAAATTCGAATCATCCGTGTCCGTACAATTAATATAGTTTACCTGTAAAATTCCGTATTAATTTGCTCGTACTAAACTACTAATCGTATAAAACATGTTTATTATTGTTATTATTGCTAATATATATATATATATATATTTGACTAATGGATCTAGTCTTTAGATGTCGTGATGACAAACCATTGGAGATAAAGTTGGATGAATTTTTCAGCCATATGAAAGTACAAGAATAGGACGTTTGAGTCTTATTCGCAGTCTTTCTTCTAAAATACTATTATTTGATAAACAATTGCTGAAGAAAGAATAAATTGCACGGCTCAATTAAAATTTAAAATAAATTAAGGCAATAAAGAATTCTCACTAAATCGTCACTATGGTATGGATAGATTTTAAGGGCAAACGATGACAGTTACGAGGACTGATTCTCCAACACAATAGGACATTAAAAAATGGCAAGTAGTAGGTTAAGAAAAGCAAGCAAAAATAAAATAAAATAAAATAGAGCAATAAAGAATTCCCATTAATTCATTTGTCAATATTGATGATGCAATGGAAATTTTGATGGGGCTTCATAGGCTAATGAATAAGGATGGAACAATATATATAAGAGAGAGAATTGGAGATCCCATTCCACCATATATCAAGCAAAAATGAAATTAAAAACGACGATGACAATGAAAAGTATTAGTATAAAGCAAATTTTATATGTTAGTTGAAAGTGGAGAAGATATTATAAGGAAAAAAATCCTCTATATTTTGTGTGAAAATTTGGTCAATTAGTGCATGTCAAACGTCCTAAATATTTACACAAAAATGAATAATAAAGCATGTGACGTGAAACTCGTCGCAAGAGACACGATTTTCAAGCGGAATGGATCGTTCTCAACAGGTTTTTTGGATAAACACCCCGATTTATGCTCGGTTGAACACAAATCTCGGCGAGGATGGATGTAGTGTCGCCACAACGGTTGTGAAAGATTCGTTAATAAGACGGGGATTGAATGACGCCACAACCGGATATATAAGGCCGATTGATAAGTCGGGAAATGAACGCCACAGGACGCTTGATAAGTTCGATAAAGATATATTGATTGAATATTGTATTGGACATCTTAGTTTTGCTCCTTGATTCTCATCGGCATGTATATTAAGCGAAACAAAATCATATACATTGATGATAGTGTTCTATAACAAGAATACTTGAATCGAAATTTGAATAGTTTACTAAAAAAACATTGACATTGTAGCAATGATATTTGAATACAGTTTTTTGTATTGTATTGGAGTTGCTTTACCAAACAACCTCACTCAAACAATGTCAATATTGTAAACCAAATTCCATATTCCTAACTTAGCATATTCTTGCCCATAGTTAGTTCCTAGAAGATAATCATATCCTTTCAATACATTCAAGGACGGACATGAGAATCCAAAGTTTGGAACTTGGAATTGGGCTTCGAGTGAATAATCAAAGATGATTTGACAATAATTATCCATATTTGTCCAAAGAAAACAAAAGGTAATATCATAGGTTGTATTTCAAACCATATAGGCTCTTATTATTGGATGTTTGTCTTAGTGCTAACTGCTAAAGCCAGTCTTTACTCTACATATGGAATAAAACAAGAAAAAGAACCCAAAAATAAAATAAAATAAAATTGTGAAGTGAAAATAAATAAATAAAAAGAAAAACAAAAAATATATTACAAAATACTTGGGGTGAGGTAAGGTAAAGTTATCACGCAATTCAATTTTAGCTTGGTGGTGAAGGCCTATTACTGCCAGTCTCATGTGAATTTCCGTGAGGCGCTGCACCGGAGAACATCTCCATTACTGACCTCAAAGCCCCGGTTATGTCCTCGGGCATTTGGTCACCGAAATTCAAATTGATGTTCCCGCCAATTTGTATTCCGGGGTCATCAAATCCGTCAGCGCTGTTATCATCGTGTTGCCTGTTTTGAGAATGCTGCCCTTGGTAGGCATTTGTAGCCATGTTCATAAACATGTTTGCAAAGTCAGCAGGTAGACCAGACGTGTTAAACGGCATAGACCCGAATGGAGGTGGTGCAGTGTGGCTTCTTGACCCTCCCGTCGACTGGTTATGGTGATCCGAATCGGTTTGACTAGACGAACTTGCACTCTGCATTGGATGCAGAATAACAACAATAAATTTCAAATGGACCAGTAAATCCATGCTTGTTCAAAATAGCCTGTGCTATAGAATACAATATATAATAATATTTACAGATTCAAACTGAGCCATCACATACAGAGAGCTCAAAAATGAAAATAGGTCGATTTCTCTGCAATACGAATATTATAGGCCGGTTTTCTTACCCTATCGTGTTCGTCTCGTTGTTGATCCTCTCGCAATTTTTGCTCCACCATCTAAGTTTAAGCAGACAAAATGATCAATGATCAACAGAAGTAGCAAGGATAATGAAGAGGGAAAAATAAAAATGTGCAATAAAAAATATGTAAAAACAAGGGGTGGGGGAAAGGGAGGAGTGGGGGATGGGGGAGTGTTGGCGGTACTGAGTTGAGAACCGACCCGAATATTTTCCTTGACAACTTCATTACTTGGATCCAACTGCAAGGCTGAAAGTATAAAATCTCACATTTAGAAACAAGGTTGTGCGCTACCATATTTCTCTAAAGTTCCTGATTCTCTTTATCTTTCTTTATTTTTAATCACTGCATCATTTTCAGCTTATAAAAAAAATGTATCTTTGTCAAAATTAATTTTACCACGAATCGACAATGATGATCATAGATAAGAATATTCCAAGAAGATGCATCATAAGTCAGACTTTTCTAACAAACAAAAAGTAGGCAAAGGAACAAAAACTAAAATAATTTTGAGGTTAAGAACTATAAAATCCAGAGTGGGGAAGAAGACCAATAGTACCGAATGAGGCACAAAAGAACTGGTCATCTGGTTATGGCATGTTCTAGAAGTTCAAACCAGCTAAAAACAAAGTTTTAAGCTACTCGCAAGGGTTTGAACAGTCTGCTTACTAACACGGGCAATCTATGTACAAAAAAAAAAAAAAATCCTATGCATTAATTCAATTGGCATTTTTCCATTTCTTACTAACTAAAGAACACAGCAAAACAATTGAGGAAATATGAAACTTTATTAAAACAAGATAAGAAGATATTACTTGTGCCTCAAATCCTATGCCATAACCAACTCAGATCATTCGTACTACAGGAAGAATATACAAATATCAAATGTCATATGAATGAAAAAGGTTATAAGCTTATAGCATTAGAGATATTGGCATAGATACTCATAAATGATTCAAAAGACCCACCTTTCTTAAATCCTTTATTAATAGCATCAGCATAGTTCCCTTGTGCAAAATAAGCTGTGCCCAAACGACTGTATCCCTTGCTATAGTTTGGGTCTATTTCAATGGATTTCAGGCAATCTCTGATCGCTTCATTATATTTGTGTACTCGAGTATAAGCAGCAGCCCTGATACATGTTGCTCATATAAATCAACTTCAGTTTTCACTTCAAGAAAAGAGAAATCCAGAGAGTAGAAAGTTGGTATAGTTTGCAAAAAAGGTTAAAACACTTGCGAAGTCAACATTGCTTAGTGTAAGAATGAGCCATATAAACTTGACACCAAAATACTAACTTCAATACTTTAACTACTTAGCTTGATCAGTCCTCCTTAAAGATTCTTTATCTTAAATGTCAGCAGAAACAGAAATACCGAAGTCAGTACGAGTGCACTCAATAACCACGAGGTTAAACATTCCCAGTTACGTTACTGACAAGTAAAAACAAGAACTTTTAATACTGGAATGGAGGTTGA
>JACWIL010000016.1:1156828-1194453 GCA_018132145.1 Boehmeria nivea var. tenacissima | reverse complement strand
CAATTTAGGCGTGATCGATGAATATATGTTCCAGAACTTGTCCAAAAGCAAAGAAGTGAATCACAAAGTCATGTGCAGTAAGGGGACGTAGGCCATCTTTGAAATGTTTGAGCCTTTTTAGCCTATTTGGTTAATTACAATATATCTTTAGTTACCTACTTTAAGCCTAAATTGATATACCCATTTGATTTTTGTCACCTAACTCAAATAAAGACAAAACAAAAAACCAAGTCTCAACCCTTAGGCCGTAAGCACATTAATAGCAAACCAAAAGAAGGGACAAGAAGTGAAAAATAATTTGGCAAGTAAAAACATCATTATACGAAGAAAATTTTGGCAAGTAAAAAACAAATCAAAAAGTGAGCAATGTCTCACAAATCAATGTTGAAGGAAAACAATAAAATAAAAGAAGACAATTGTTAAAAACAAAAACTCGATGGTAGTAATTGGTGGAAAAAGTAGAGTCAACCAACGAGTGAGAAGAAAGTAGAAACTGAAGTAATTAATATGCTTAGGGTGTTGAACTCACTATTATCCAAATTACATACCTTAGCAGAGGCCTTACATTACAAGCTATTATAGACCTACCGACCCTTGATCGTGATAGTGGCTTACATTAATAGAGAGAGAGAGTCTAGGGCGAGCCTATGGAATAATGAACTACATTACATCTAATTAATTCTCGTTCGCATAAAATTGATTCGAGGTGGAAGGTTAGATTGGCTAAAAACACACACACATGAGAGCCTATAACTGAGAGAAAACGTGAAAATGACTGAGAATTGACACTTTTATGGAACTTGATTTCATTCTAAGATTGCTATAAAAATTTTCAAACTTATATGTTTTTATTGACTAGAGGCATCCATGTCTGAACCGTAACTTGAGCACCGTGTTTTGAGAGTTTAGAATGTCGTATTTTAGTTGTGTTTAGTTTGGTTTAGATGCTTTGCTTGAGGACTAGCAAAATCTAAATGTAGGGGTATTTGATAAATCATAAATTTACCTATTTTTATATGCAATTATTCCTAAATTTATGTTAAAATATTTTGCATTTTTTGTCTTTATTTGTAATTTCTTTGACATATAGGTTAATTGGGAGCAATGAGAACAAATGGAACAAAAACAAGAAAATTCAGAGCAATTTGAGTTGAGGAAAAGGAAGGTTTCAATTTGTGACAGAATTACATGAAGATTTGTAGAAGTTTTATGTAGGTATTGCATATGAAATTCAAGATCTTTGAAAGAGCTTTCCAACGGCATTTTAAATGCACGATTCTGACAAGTAACGAAGAAGATTTTCCCATTTGAAAAATCAGCGTGTGCAGTCTCGGAGGATTACGGCACCCAAAACAAGTGTCGCTACGCTACTTACAATTTTTGACACCAAACACTGCAAAAAACCTATAGACACTCTGAAAAAGCCCAAGATTAATCTAATTTGACCTACAACTATAAATAAGACATTTAAGACTCAAAATAAACATTTTTCATTGAACTTATAGCATCTAGAAGAGCAATTGGAACTATTGTTGGAGCCGTCTCGATGCTCGAGACTTCTCTTTCTTCTCTATATTTTTCTTATTCCATTATTGTTATTTGAGATTAAAGTCTGCATTGTGTGTGGCTAGTTTCTTTATTTGTTGGGGTCTATGTAGATCTCAATTATTGATTGTTATTTCAAAGTTTAGTGTGTTTAATTCAATTTCATCATCATTTGTTTATTCTATTCGGGTTTAATTGTATAAATTTTGTTGTATCAATGATTTGTCTATGAATTTATTGCCAATTTATTTACTGTATCTAGATTGTGAGGATTATTACTCGAGAGAAGAACATTCGAGCGGTCAAGAATCGAGTAGAATAACTTATGTTGGTATGAGATCGAGAGATAAGCATTGCCTAGGTAGTCGAGATAATTTGAGTTGTGAAATCAAGAGGTTGAATTCTTAGACTATGTCTAGAGTAGAACTTAATGAAGGTGGGATTAACAGGTTGTATAGAGAAATAGGCTCGGGAACTCTTGCACATTCTTTATGCGACACTCGAGTGGGTATAGAGATACACATTATTTTAGGTAGCGAAATTGATAAATTATAATTAACACACACTAATACCGCTAAATAACATCATAATTAAGTAAAATTAAAACCCTAGCATGGTTATTCTCATTGATTTTTGTTTCTACTTTATTTGCTCATTATCTTTATTTATTGCCATTTAGTTAATTTTAATTTCCAATCACATTCAATTTCAATTGCTTAGATAAAATAGGTTATTGAATCACAATAGCTAGTTTTAATTCTTAACATCAATCCTTGTGGGTACGATTTTCAAAGTCTTATAGTCCACTTTATTACTTGAGCGATTTTTGTACTTGCAAGCATATTCATAAATATTTTCACAACATATATATATATATATATATATATAATTTAGGGCGGTGTTTCGGATAACCGAAAATTGATTTCCTAAAAACTAAAAATCGCCCAAATAAGAATTATTTGTTGGGCCAGTTAAGCAATTAGTCATTTTAAAGATAAAGTTTGAAGGATTTAACCATAGTTTCACGAAATTAAAGATTTAGCCATAACATGTAACATTTTACGTTACATGTAACACATATACGTGTAAAAAATGTAACATCAAATGTAACGTTACTTGTAACATAAAATATAACAAATGTAATGTTAGACTTATACACGTATATATGTTACATGAAACATAAAATGTTATATGTTATGGCTAAATCCTTAATTTCAACATCTTAGGGCTAAATCCTAAAAAATTACCAAAAAGTTTGGTTAAATGCCTAAAAAAGTCTTGTTTGATTTATTTATTTATTTATTTTTATTTTTATTTTTTTACAGTTCATTTCTTCAATCGTTTCATCTCAACCTTAGACTACTATAGTTAGGTCTTGCTCCGCAACTGGATTGGACATCGAGGTAGTATTCCTTCCTCACACTGGGCTTATTCCTACCACTGAGGTAGTAGGAAAATTTGGAAAAATGACACTTATACAGAACATATTTTGAAAAATGCCGCTTTAAAAAAAGATTTGCAGTTTATGCCACTTTTGAGTATTGAATTTGATCAAATTACTCTTCTTTCTTTTAAAAATGAAGAAGACAAGATGAAAGAAAGGGAGCAAAATAGTAATTTCTTGATGAAAAAAAATGATATTACATGCAATAGTGATATAAATTGTAAACTTGAATGACAAATGTTACATGAAAACAAATTTTCTCTAGGGTTTTTAGTAATGTTCTTGTTGGCTTATGTCACAAATTAACCAAATATTTTGATAATTACAAACAAGATGAGTTTTTATTACTAATATATTTGTCAAGTGTGTATGAAGCAAATTGTCTAGAAGACCAATGTTGAAATGATGATTATATCAAGAAAAATTCAAGCATGAAGAACAAGCAAGATTAGGATATTCAATGTAAGGGAAAATTATCCTTTAAGCATTCGATAATTTTTGGCTCAAAGTTCTTTTTATTAAAAATTATTTTGATTCATTTACTTTGAAATCAAACGAATTATATTCATGTCTTAATCCTCAATAGTTGCATCTTATATTAAGGCAAATGAATTCATGGTTAAGAAAGTAAATTTGCTTTGACATTTTAGATTTGAGCTTTCTTGTCTTATTTTATGAAAATTCAAAGTAAATCATTCAATCTTCTCATTATTTCTAAAATCATTTAAAGGATCATTTTTATTAAGAAAATGTCGCACTTAAAGTTTGATTTTAAGCACATTTTCGTATCGGTTCGTTTCTTGCCTTAAAAGTTATATTTGTAGGCATATTTGACGAACCGGTCGACCACTTCCACGAACCGGTCGACCGGTTCCCCTGCAACGGGCCGAGAAATATCCGCTGCAAGGAGCCGTTTTATTGTCTGATGTGGCAGTTAAAACGGTCGACCGGTTACTGAAGCGGTCGACCGTTTCGTTCGCTGATTCAAACATAAAATTGTGTTTTTGAGTCACATATAAAAGGATTAAGTTCTATTTTGCTCATTCCAAGAAAGATAACGAAAGATTCTGATTTTCTCTGAGCAAAAACCTTACAAAATTATTTCTTTCTTCTCTTGATTATTCTCTTACATCATTGTGCATCCTTTTTCAAGAAAGAAACCAAAAACACTTTTGAGCAAATCATTATCAAATACTTAAAGTGTTTCTCTCATAGATTTGTCTTGTAATATTTTGAGAGAGTTAGTGAGCTTCATTATACTTATCTTCTTTTCATACTATTCTTTTGAGAGTTAGTCGAGGTTTCGACAAAGGGGTTTTCGGTGGGTTTATTGTGAAGAGGATTGGGTAATCCTCGGGTGTGCCCGTAAGGTGTTCGACAAATGTACATGGTAGATCGAGCCGAAAGTCGATCACAATAGTGGACAAAGGCCTTGCTCGTGACGGAGAGCTTGGTAACGGGGGACGTAGATCTTTCGGATCGAACCTCCATAAACATATAGTTTGCGCTCTTTTCTCCCTACTCCTTACCTATTTATTTCTCTTATTTTGTTCTTGAATAGTTGTTGAAATTTATATTAGCACAACTTGTTTTAAGCATATAGAACATTATTAAATTAGCTTAATAAAATTGAATTTATTAAGATTTTATCTAATAACCAATTCACCACCCCCCCCCCCCCCCCCCTCCCCCCCTCTTGGTTAGTCATTCTTGGCTCAACAATTGGTATCAGAGCAAGGTTGCTCACTACATTCATTTAGATTTCACAATCTAGAGCATGGCTAGTACTAGCTTTCACACTCAAGAGGGGCATTCCACAAACCGGCCTCCACTTTTTGATGGAAATGACTACAATTATTGGAAGGCTCGGATGACCATCTATCTCCAATCTATTGATTATAATCTTTGGGAAGTGATAGAAAACGGTCCTTATGTCCCTATGAAGCTTATCAAAGAAGAGGGAAAACCGGACCGTTTGGTCTTGAAAGAAAAGCATGAGTATGAGGAGGAAGATAAGAGAAAACTTTCTCTAAATGCTAGAGCTAAAAATGTTTTGTATTGTGCACTAGACAAAAATGAGTTCAATCGCATTTGCATGTGTGATTCCGCACAAGACATTTGGAACTTGCTTGAAATCACTCATATAGGAACTAGTCAAGTCAAAGAGACTAAAATCAATATGCTAGTTACTAAGTATGAGAACTTCTTCATGAAAGAAAATGAGGCCATTGTAGACATGATTACTAGATTCACCGATATTGTAAATGGCTCGAAAGCACTTGATCGGAAACTTACTAATGATGAGCTTGTGAGTAAAATTCTTGGATCCTTGCCGGAGTCATGGACCACGCTCAAGACCGTGATTGAGACAACGAAGACTACTCAAAAATACACTATTGAAGAGCTCTACGGCGTATTGATGACTCATGAGCTTAACATGGCGGAAACTAAAGACAAAACTTCGAAGAGCAAGGATCAAGTGGAAGAGAGGCCAAAAAGACAAATTGCCTTAAAGTCAACATCCGAAGAAGAGGATAAGAGTGAAGGCTTAGACGAAAGCGAAATGGAGGATCTCATGGCTCTTCTTGGGAAATTCAATCGCTTCAAAGGCTTTCGAAGAACACCAAGGAGAAATGACAAGGGAGGAAACAAAGATCCTATCATTTGCTACGAATGCAAGAAGCCCGGACACAAAAGGGATGAATGTCCACAACTACAACATCAACAACAACAAAGAAAATTTGGAAAGAAAAAGAAGGCTCTTTAAGTGATTACATGGGATGATAGTGAAGAGGAGGATCAAGAAGAGCAGAAGCAAGAAGAAATCGCCAACATGTGCTTTATGGCACTAAATGATGAGGTAAAAATTCAAAACACTCTAGTTGATGGTGATACTTTATATGATGAGTTATCCATTGCATATGATGAGCTACTTACAAAATTCGAAAAGCTTGCCACTAAGGCGACTCTCTTGAAAAAGAAAAATGCATCACTTTCTATTGAGCTAGGAAAAATTTCGGTCTTAGAAAAGGAAAATGAAAATTTGAGAAATGAAAATATTTCATTAAAAGAAAGAGTGGATGATTTGACAAAGGTTGTTTACAAATTCACTTTAGGAAAGAAAACTTTTGACATGATGATTAGTGAACAACGGTGTGTTTTCAACAAACAAGGACTTGGTTTTAAACCAACCTTGAAACAAAATTTACTAGCTAACCATTTTGTCAAAGCTTCAAGCTCATCACGTATTATATGTCACTATTGTAATGATCATGGTCATACCTCATTTGATTGTCATATCAAGAAAAGTATGAGTCATGGCTCAAAGTATAAGTGGATCAAAAAATCCACAACCACTAACACTATTGGACCCAAGTTAGTATGGGTACCAAAGATCAAAACTTGAATTGTCTTGTTGTAGGACTCAAAGAAAATAAAGAGCAAGTGGTTTCTTGATAGTGGATGCTCAAAGCACATGACCGGAGACTTCTCATTACTTTCTAGCTTCACAAAGAAGGATGGTGGACATGTGACGTTCGGTGACAACTCACAAGGAAAGATTCTTGGTTTCGGAAACGTTGGTAATTCACTTTCTCCTTCAATTGAGAATGTTCAACTAGTGGATAATTTAAAGCATAATTTACTAAGTATTAGTCAATTATGTGACAAAGGTTATCGTATAGTATTTGATTCTTCCTCTTGCAAAATTGAAGATGCTACATCAAATCGAGTCATGTTTATGGGTAGCCGAAATGATAATGTCTATACCATTGATATTGCACATGATCACATTGATGAAAAATGTTTTGCTACTTTAAAAGATGATCATTGGCTTTGGCATAGGCGCCTTGGACATGCTAGCATGGACCTAATCTCAAGAATTTCAAAAAATGTCTATGTCAAAGGTTTGCCAAACATAATATTTGAAAAAGAGAAAATTTGTGAAGCTTGTCAATTAGGAAAACAAGTTAGAACCTCTTTTAAAAGCAAACAATATTATTCTACCTTTCGACCATTACAACTTTTACATATGGATTTATTTGGTCCTTCAAGAACCGCTAGTCTTGGAGGGAAACATTACGCTTTTGTCATAGTTGATGATTTTTCACGGTTTACATGGGTCATTTTCTTGAAATTCAAAGATGAAGCCTTGTCAATCTTTGAAAATTTTTGTAAACGTGTTCAAAATGAAAAAGGCTATACTATAACATCGGTTAGAAGTGATCATGGTGGAGAATTTGATAATGATGCATTTGAAATATTTTGTAATAACAATGGTTATGATCATAACTTTTCGGCTCCTAGAACACCTCAACAAAATGGTGTAGTAGAAAGAAAGAATCGTACATTACAAGAAATGGCCCGCACTATGCTAAATGAAAATAGTTTACCTAAATATTTTTGGGCCGAAGCGGTTAATACCGCTTGTTATATTGCAAATAGAGTTTTTGTAGCTAAAAAGAAATGCAAAACTCCGTATGAGCTTTGGAGGGGTAGAGTACCAAACATCGGATATTTTAAAGTTTTCGGTTGTAAATGCTTTATTTTGAACACAAAAGACAAATTAGGTAAATTTGATGCAAAAGCCGATATTGGCATTTTTCTCGGGTACTCTAGTTCTAGCAAAGCCTATAGAGTATTTAACAAAAGAACACTAGTCGTAGAAGAATCTATTCATGTTACCTTTGATGAATCTAACTCTCTTGATAAAGAGAAAGGTAGTGTTTCTCATGATGTAGATTCGAAAATTCCGCTTGAGAAACTTACTATCCAATCGGACAAGAAAGAATCGGGAAAAGAAGTAGAGATTGAGGAAGTTCACGAAGAGAGTCACGTAGAACATCAAGAGGAATCGTTACAACTTGACATCTCAAGTGATCTACCTCTACCCAAAGAATGGAGGTATAATCCCGATCACCCTAAATACCTCATTATTGGTGATCCCTCTAAAGGAGTGACTACTAGAACTTCACTTAGAAATATTTGTAACAACTTTGCTTTTGTTTCACAAATGGAGCCAAAGAATTTTAAAGAAGCGGAACATGATGATTTTTGGACTTTAGCTATGCAAGAAGAACTAAACCAATTTGAAAGAAACAATGTTTGGGATTTAGTTCCTAGACCTAGTAGTCAATCCGTTATAGGAACCAAATGGGTCTTTAGAAACAAACGCGACGAAAATGGTGTGATTGTGCGAAACAAGGCTAGATTAGTGGCCCAAGGTTTCAATCAAGAAGAAGGTATCGACTATGAAGAAACCTTTGCACCGGTCGCAAGATTAGAATCCATTCGAATGCTACTTGCCTTTGCTTGTCATAAAGGTTTCACCCTTTTTCAAATGGATGTTAAAAGTGCATTTCTAAATGGATACATTTTAGAGCAAGTATACGTAGAACAACCACCCGGTTTTCAAAATCATAAGTATCCGAATCATGTTTTTAAATTGAAAAAGGCTCTCTATGGATTAAAGCAAGCTCCTAGAGCTTGGTATGATAGATTAAGTAAATTTCTTATTTCAAATGACTTTTCAATGGAAAAAGCGGATACTACTCTTTTTATAAAAGTCAAGGGTGATGATATGATAATTGTACAAATTTATGTTGATGATATTATTTTCGGTGCTACTAATGACCTTCTTTGTGAGGACTTTGCTAAGAGTATGAGTAGCGAGTTCGAAATGAGCATGATGGGAGAGCTCAATTTTTTCCTTGGACTTCAAATCAAACAAAGCAAGGAAGGAATCTTTATCAACCAAGCTAAGTATGTAAAAGAGATGCTCAAGAAGTTTGAAATGGAAGATGCAAAACCGATGAACACACCCATGAGCTCCTCAATAAAGCTTGACAAAGACGAACATGGTGTTGCGGTTGATACGACAAAGTACCGAGGTATGATTGGATTCCTTCTTTATTTAACCGCAAGTAGACCCGATATCATGTTTAGTGTAGGCTTGTGTGCTAGATTTCAATCTAATCCAAAAGAGTCCCATCTTAGTGCCGTCAAATGCATTCTTCGCTACATTAGTGGAACAAAGAATTTAGGCTTATGGTATCCTAAAGGGTCTCATCTAGATTTGCTTAGTTTCTCCGATGCCGATTGGGCCGGTTGCTCAATTGATCGGAAAAGCACTAGTGGTACATGTCATTTTCTAGGTTTTGCACTAGTATCTTGGTTTAGCAAAAAGCAAAATTCGGTTGCTCTATCCACTGCCGAATCGGAATACATTTCGGCGGCTAGTTGTTGTGCACAAGTTCTTTGGATGAGACAAACATTGCATGATTATGGTCTTTCATTTTCTTACACTCCAATCATGTGTGACAACACAAGTGCCATCAATTTGTCAAAAAATCCAGTTTTGCATTCACGCACCAAACATATAGAAATTAGACATCATTTCTTGCGTGATCATGTGCAACGTGGTGATATTGCTTTGGAATTTATTTGCACCGAAAAACAATTAGCCGATATTTTTACAAAACCTCTCGCATTAGAAAGATTTTCTTTTATTAGAAGAGGACTTGGTTTGATTGATATATCTGAAATTGCTTGATTGATAATTTTATAATCATACATATATTGGTTAATTATTCGTTTTTAAGTTGCTTTGCATTATTTGCATGATATTTCTGGCATTTTTTTTTTTGATAAATTGGGATTATTCATTTTTTTGGGTAATCCGGACGACCGGATTAAAACCCGGTCGACCGGATGGGGGAAACAAATTTTGCATCGTCTATGGCGGTCGACCGGATGGTGAAACGGTCGACCGGTTGGTGAAACGGACGACCGGATGGGTAACTGGTCGCCCGGTTCTTGCGCGCCCAGAAATTTTTTGGGCTTCGTGAAGAACCGGTCCTCGCCTGGTGCGTCCTTTTGTCGCGAAAATCCCCCTTTATTCTTCATTTTTCTCTCTCTCTCTCTCTCAAACCCGCGAAAACCAGCCCCCTTCTCTATCAAAATCGCCATTCTTCATCATTTTTCTTCAAATTTCTTCCATTCAAACTCTTTTTCTTACCTTTCTCATCAAAACCCACAAAAAATTCTCATCCAAAACGCCTCAAATCTCCCAAATCCACTCAAAATCCTCATCTCAAACCCTAACTTTCTCTCTCTACAATTTCTCAAAAAAATTCGTTCTATATTCTTCGTGCTCAATGGGAAGGAAGCAAATGGCCACCAAAGGAAGAGGAAAACGAGTTCGTCAAGAGGATTCAAGCGATTCTTCTCCGGAGAGGTATAATGATCCTCGCTCCTTTGATACTTGTTCGGTTTTAGGTGGAAAAGTGATTAATTTCTCTGCTTTTGAGGATTTTGGAATCTTAGAACTTTTTTAACATCAAAGTTGGGTTGAATTTGTTTGTCTTCGTGAACCATGTTATCCCGAGCTCGTGAAAGAATTCTATACGAACCTTAGATTTGATGGTCAAGGGTATGCCACTGTTGTTAAAAAAATTAAAATCACATTCAACCATCAAGTTTTGGATAGGCTCCTTAGACCCACCTAAATGGAGAGTGTGTGTTTGAAAAGAAAGGATGGCCTCAAGTTGAAGGATTTGATCAACTTGAGTGCATTGAGAGACTCTCCGGGCGTCGACTAGTTGGCCCCATTAAGCTCAAAGTCAAAGACCTCAACCTTACCGCCAAACTTATCCATCATATCATCGGTTATATCATTCTTCCTAGGTCGGGGCATCGTGATGAGATTAGCGCTTTCGATCACTTTTTGATCGATAGTATCATGTTGAAAAGGAGACTTTCACTTGGTTTTATCATTGGAAATTTCATGATGGTTGCCAAAGAAAAGAAGCGGGCCGCTCTACCATACGGTGCCGTCATTACTAGGCTTCTCCGTGCTCACCGCGTTCCTCTTGCAAATGAAGCCCAAGTTACTAAAGTGAGCACAATGAATGCGACTACCCTTCACCAAATGCACATTGTCAAAGGTTCCGACGGTCAATGGTCCTTCATTTCTCCCAAAACTCAAGGTTCCTCCTCTCGCGGCCGTGATGACGACGAAGATGACATCGAAGCGGAGCTTGACGCCGCCGCCGCCGCTGCAGGATACCGCCCGGGGCAAGATCATGATGAGGATCCCGTTGGCCCACAAACGAGTGCCTTCTGGTTCACCGAAGAGCACTACAACATGATGCAAGCCCGTCTCGACTCGCTCACCGGTGAGGTTGATGAGTTTCGAGGTGCCGCCAACACTCGCTTTGATCATTTTGATGCACGCCTAACCGAGCTCTCCTCCTCCTTCAACACAATGGCTCTCAATCAACAAGCCTTCTTCGATCACATGTATCACCACTTCCCTCCGCCACCACCGCCGCCGCCCTTCGAGTAGATTTTTATTTTCTTTTACCTTATTTGAGATGTCTAGATTTTTTTGGTATTTTAGTCTAACTTTATCTTATTTGATGGCTATGTGATCCTTCACTATGACTATGGACTTCCTTTGGTTTCTCTTATTTGATGGCTATGGCTATTTTGGTTTCCTTTGGTTTATCTCTTTACACCTTGGATTCTTTGCTTATGTCTCAAGTCTCTATACTCATGTCTTTCTCATGCTTTTCTTCTTTAGTGTTTGCCAATTTCTTTTTGATCAATGCCAAAAGAGGGAAATATTGCATGATTGCTTTATCTTTGTTACTTGCATTCTTATTGAATATCATCATCTTTAGGACTTGTAATTTTTGTTCTTTTCCTTTAAGCACAAACTAAGGGGGAATGCCATCATCTTTAGGACTTGCATTTTTTTTAAGGCACAAACTAAGGGGGAAAAATCTTGGACTAAACTTGAAACTATCACACAAGGTCTACAATTTATTTACTCTTCATGTTTGCAACATTTTGTTTGTCATTATCAAAAAGGGAGAAATTGTTGGCTTATGTCACAAATTAACCAAATGTTTTGATAATTACAAACAAGATGAGTTTTTATTACTAATATATTTGTCAAGTGTGTATGAAGCAAATTGTCTAGAAGACCAATGTTGAAATGATGATTATATCAAGAAAAATTCAAGCATGAAGAACAAGCAAGATTAGGATATTCAATGTAAGGGATTATCCTTTAAGCATTCGATAATTTTTGGCTCAAAGTTCTTTTTATTAAAAATTATTTTGATTCATTTACGTTGAAATCAAACGAATTATATTCATGTCTTAATCCTCAATAGTTGCATCTTATATTAAGGCAAATGAATTCATGGTTAAGAAAGTAAATTTGCTTTGACATTTTAGATTTGAGCTTTCTTGTCTTATTTTATGAAAATTCAAAGTAAATCATTCAATCTTCTCATTATTTCTAAAATCATTTAAAGGATTATTTTTATTAAGAAAATGTCGCACTTAAAGTTTGATTTTAAGCACATTTTCGTATCGGTTCGTTTCTTGCCTTAAAAGTTATATTTGTAGGCATATTTGACGAACCGGTCGACCACTTCCACGAACCGGTCAACCGGTTCCCCTGCAACGGGCCGAGAAATATCCGTTGCAAGTAGCCATTTTATTGTCTGATGTGTCAGTTAAAACGGTCGACCGGTTACTGAAGCGGTCGACCGTTTCGTTCGCTGATTCAAACATAAAATTGTGTTTTTGAGTCACATATAAAAAGATTAAGTTCTATTTTGCTCATTCCAAGAAAGATAACGAAAGATTCTGATTTTCTCTGAGCAAAAACCTTACAAAATTATTTCTTTCTTCTCTTGATTATTCTCTTACATCATTGTGCATCCTTTTTCAAGAAAGAAACCAAAAACACTTTTGAGCAAATCATTATCAAATACTTAAAGTGTTTCTCTCATAGATTTGTCTTGTAATATTTTGAGAGAGTTAGTGAGCTTCATTATACTTATCTTCTTTTCATACTATTCTTTTGAGAGTTAGTCGAGGTTTCGACAAAGGGGTTTTCGGTGGGTTTATTGTGAAGAGGATTGGGTAATCCTCGGGTGTGCCCGTAAGGTGTTCGACAAATGTACATGGTAGATCGAGCCGAAAGTCGATCACAATAGTGGACAAAGGCCTTGCTCGTGACGGAGAGCTTAGTAACGGGGGACGTAGATCTTTCGGATCGAACCTCCATAAACATATAGTTTGCGCTCTTTTCTCCCTACTCCTTACCTATTTATTTCTCTTATTTTGTTCTTGAATAGTTGTTGAAATTTATATTAGCACAATTTGTTTTAAGCATATAGAACATTATTAAATTAGCTTAATAAAATAGAATTTATTAAGATTTTATCTAATAACCAATTCACCCCCCCCCCCCCCCCCCCCCCCCCTCTTGGTTAGTCATTCTTGGGTCAACAGTTCTTACTTTTGCATATGAAGACTTGTAACACAACAAAAGACAAGAAAATAGGAACTAAGAAGGATGTTTTCTATATACTTCCCTGGCACTTATCATATCTTCTACTTTTACTTCTAACTTTTACAATTTTCTACTAGCTTTTAACAATATTAAACTAAGAGTGTGTTTAATATAAAAGAAAAGTGGGAGGATGACGTGGTCATTAGATACGCAAAATTTAACCTCACGGTTCTCTACAATAAAACTAGTAGAGTGACAAACAAGGATCGATCCCACAGAAAACATAGTTGCTCACACTGATATTAAGCTTAAATGAATAAATAAATGGGGGTTTTAGAATAGATTTAAGCAATGATTAAAAGAAAACAAAATGAATTATGAGAAATAAATCAATGAGACGACATAGCCAAGAAGTAACTTTCCACCCTAACACGATTCCTTGCTCACACTGACAAGTTAATTACTTCCTAGAGGTTATCAATCTTTTCTAATATAGATTCATTACTCACACACCTATTTAATCCCTATCAAACAAAGTGTTCTAACACGCGCTGTAAACAGATTGAATGAAGCTTGAAGTAAGATTTATAGGCCTAAGTCAAATAATCCATGCAGTAGAATTTAACCTAGATTTGTTCTAAATTGCAAGTGAACACTCGCTCTCCTCACAATTCGCTACTTAAATGCTAGAATTTATGATTACGAATCGCAAATCCTAACTAGAGACATGAATACAATTAAGCAAATTAACGACCATTTAATCAACTCAATTATAAACAATTTATATTATAAAGCATTTGAACAAATAACATCAATTGCATTAATAAATAATAGACAGTATCATAAATCATCAGTTAAGGCTTCAAAGAAATTTAGCTACTCATAATGAATTGAAATACAAAGAGAATTTTAATGGGAGAAGAAAGGAACTGGGTTGCTGGAGCCTCCACACGGTGGATCTTCAACCTTGAATCTTCTCCCGCCTTGTTTTCACTTCCTCTTGTGTTCTTGAGTGCTTAAATGATATTTTTCGTGGGTTCTAAGCTTGTATTTATAGTTATAGGCTTTATGGTTTCGAAACTAGGTCAAAATATAATTTTTGCAGCATGATGACGTCATAGAGCCGCGACTCTATTTTGAGGCGCCGCGCCCAGGAACCACTTTCGGCGAATCTGTGTACCAATTTTTCAATTCATCATAACTTCTTCGTTTTAACTCTGATTAATGCATATGACCTACCGTTGGAAAGCTCTTCCAATGATCTTTAATTTGATATGCAATAGTTATGTGAATCTTCACGAATCAGCCAGGTATTTCATTTGTAATTGTCTTTAGATTCTTGACTATACATTCTTGCTTCTTTTTGTCCTGTTTTCACTCAGTTTCGCATGCAACCTCAAATTAGACCTACAGAACAAAAAACCCAATAAATAAACCACAAATAAATAATAATAATAATATTTTGATTGTGAGAATATTAAATAACAAAATTTTTAAAATTATAACCATATCAAATACTCGCACACTTAGCTCTTGCTCGCCCTCGAGCAATCATAATCTACCCCTATTAATTGTGACACTACTAAAAACTAAATGATGGACCATAATACTAATTCACTTGGATGCCTCAAAAATTGCTCATGTCACGACACAAAGCAACTTCAAATGCAAATTTGTCTCGTTTTCAACTCACCTCTACCACACCACACCTTGGAGCTCTTAATTGCACACTGCTAGTCTTCACACTACACTTTCCTCTCGGATTAGGTTATGCTCACACAGTATTCTCATAGGCTCAATTTTCATGTCACTCTCCACTATTGTAGTCAAAACAAACTAGGGGTCAATAGGTCTTTATTAGGCTTGTAATGTAAGTTCGGGCTAAGGTTATGATATTTTAGATGTGGTAGCTCAAAATCCTTAAGCGCCGAACCTTTTATTTTTTTTTATTTTTTTTACGATCGAGCTATCCCGAGTTACTCCATAGTGTTTATCATTCCCGGTAGGCCTACTTGTATGTGTTTTTTTTTTTTTACTTCTATTCTTCTTTCTCTATTTTTTTCACCAATTCCTACACATTTGATGTTTTATGTACTTTGACTCATAGGAGAATTGGATTTTATTTTTATTTTTTTAACCTAGACCGAATATTTTTTGTAATTATATTGTCTCATAACCCGGGCATCGCTCCAATTTGACAGTTGTCGCTTAAGGCATAGGTAAGGATATTATATCTGGCTAGGCTTAAGGTGACAAAGAAACGGAAACATACAGAAAGCTCAAAAAGATGACTATGAAGTTATATCATATTAAGGTGGGCTAGAAAGGCACAATCGGTCCAAAGATAGCCTAAATCATTCCCCCTAAGTTTGAATTGCCTATGATTTCGCCTTGAGTAATAATCAACCAAGTTCTAAGTTTACATATGTATGCATAACTCCTTTCTAAATGTACTAGTGATCGTGTTCAAAATAAATGGTGTACTCTCTCAAACTTTTCAATTATGATAATGACAAGTGGTAAAGTCAATCACTCAGACAACAAATGCATAATCCATTCCAAAGAGTCACTAAATTCGCAATTAATTTTTTTTTATCAAAGGCTTGGAACGTTCAATGGTTCAAAATTTCACCTAAACATCCTAATGAAATAAATTCAACAAACCTAAGATAAAAAAATCATGCAAGAATAAGAATAAAAACCTAAGATAAAAATTTATTGAAAATAGAAACCTAAGATAGATATAATGTGCTTTCCCCCACACTCAATTCATGCATTGGCCCCAATGTAGCACAACATAAGAATGAATAGAACAATAAAAAATATAAGAATTAGTAGGGTAAAAGAAAACAAATCTGATAATGGCATGCTAGCCATCCATTGGGTTACCTCGCAACAAGCGCCTAGTTCAATGTCATCGGCTTGACTCAAAGCGTCACTTACAAAGAGCGGTTTCCTCCTATAGTACGTATCATATGACACTATCCACGGGCCTTTTGATGAAATACCCCCAAGTTTGACATGATATGAAGCATTTAAGGACGTCGTTTTCACACAACTCGGCTTTGCTACATGCACTCGTTGAGCATTGTAGTGTGTGGCTAGTATAGGTCGAGGAGTTGTTGGTCGTATTAGAACATCATAGTTGTAGTCATCTAGAATTTGTTGTGGCACAACAATGTGGGGTTTGAAGACTTCTTCATTAAATTTTTCTTCTTCAACTTCCAAGTCTTGTATCCCCTCCTCACATGGAGATTCTTTCTCAAGGATTTGAACATTTTCTTCCTTAAAGTGGCTTTCATACCTTTGTGTGTCATGTGTTTCCTCCGTAACCACCAATCTTGTTATGACTTCAATTGAGGACTTTGTAGGTTCAGTTTGTAGAATAGAGGTATTATTCCTCCTATCCATTTGCACTAAGAATGTATTTGTCTCTTCTATATAGCGTTTTGTCGACTGTAAATATTGGTTGATATAGAAAATAAGCTCGGGACTAACCTCTTCTTGTTGAGGTTGAGCTTCATCCAATGTATTCGAATTCATCCAACACCAATGATCATACTCCGTCATATCCTCTAATACCCAATAGATTTTGTCTATTGATCTATGGTAGAGAGGGTTGATGCCATTTGTTCTCTCAACCCATTCTCTTATTGGGTCATGTAAGCCATTTATGAAGATTCTTAATTGAAATTCTTTACGTAGTCTATTGTAAGGGAACTTACACAGTAAATCTTTGAATCTCCACAATGCTTCAAAATACAACTCCGAGTCATGTTGAACAAAACTGCAAATCTTTTTTAGATGTGACACCATTGAGGATGGATTTAGATTCAGGTCTTCGTTGGATATGAACACCTATGAACAAGATGAGAGAATGAGATTAAACAAGAAAATTAAAAGAACTAAAAGATATCAGTGGTTGCTATTGTCGTGTCCCTGGCAACGGCGCCAAAAATTTGATGTTGTCGTTAGATACGCCAAATTTAACCTCCCGATTCTCTACACTAAAACTAGTATAGCGAGAAGCAAGGATCGATCCCACAGAGACACGGTTGCTCACACTAATATTAAAAATGAATAAATAAAAGGGGCTTTTAGAACAGTTTAAGCAATGGTTAAAAGAAAGCAAAATGAATTATGAGAAATAAATCAATGAGACGACATAGCCAAGAAGTAACTTTCCACCCCAACATGATTCTTTGCTCACACTGTCAAGTTAATTAATTCCTAGAGGTTACCAATCCTTTCTAATATAGATTAATTATTCATGCGCCTAATTAATCCCTATCAAACAAAGTGTTCTAACACGCGCAGTAAACAGATTGAACGAAGCATGAAGTAAGATTTATATGCCTAAGTCAAATAATCCAACCGGTAGAATTTAACCTAGATTTGTTCTAAATTGCAAGTGAACACGCTGTCACGGGCTTATTTCTTTCGAGTAAGCAACCGTGCGGCCTTAGCACTATCTCAATGCTAAGTCAGCTGAACTCACACGAACTCTCACAAGACAAGGAAAGAAGGCTAAGTAAAGTGTTTGGAAATAAGAGAACTTGGATTATGTAAGTACACTTTACAACCCTTAAAGCTTATAGGTTGAGGGATTTAGAGTGTCTTGGAAAATGGATGGCAAATGAGGGGTATTCTCCTATTTATTGGCCAAAGTACATCCTTTGAACATTCTAGAATAGTATGGAAAGATACCTTGCTTAGAATATTCTAGCATGCTCCTAGACTATTCTTATAAAGTAAAGAATGTTCTAGAAAAGTGTACCGTATACTAGTATGTATAAGTTGTCCCTAAAGTTCCAGAGCACTTTCTAAGCTTCTAGAGTCTTCTAGAGTTTTCCAGAGGCTTTCCCAGACTTCCCAAAAATTCTATTCAATTCTAGATCCTTCTGGATAATTCTAGAATCTTGAACCTTCTAGAATTGTTACACTTCTTCATCACTCTAGGGTCTTCTAGACTATTCCAACACTTCAAGAATAATCTAGAGTACTCCGAAGGCTTCAACGAATCTCTTGCGAGAAGTTTAAGAAAAATGTCACGGGACGTGACATCCTCCCCCACTTAATCTCGCAACGCCCTCGTCGCACCTTGGTCCCCAAAATGTTGGATACTTGGCATGTTTGTTCAATCCATTATCAACAATGAGCAAAGTGTTGGCGAAAGAGATAGGAATCGCCTTGACCTTGTCAAAAAGCTCCATAAGTAAGATAACCTTATAGTCATCGATCGGCACTACTGAGAAGTCCAGGTGCCCTTGCCACGTTCCAATTGTGGTTTTGACACCTCGTACAACTTCTCGTACGCGTTGTGCAGCTGAGTTCACTACCTTGATGGATCCCCCTCCATCTACCACTTTTAGGCCTAGTCGTTGCGCTTCGTCAACCAAGACAAAGTTATGCGAGGCTCCAGAGTCAATCATGGTTCTAGTAGGCTTTCCATTGATCTTAGCATCCACATACAACAACCCTTTGGCTTTGGCTTTGGCCTTTGGTGCAGCTTGAATTACGTTCAACAGCTGCATCGATTTCATTTATGCTTCATCTTCACTTCTTTTAGTTTTACCCTCTATTTCAAGACTGTCTATCTTCACCGCTACGGCGTTTATGGCTTGCCTTTGTGGACAGTCTCGAGTGAAGTGTGGTCCGTCGCAAAGGAAACACTTAATGTTTGAAAATTGACCACCCTTGGTCGCCATTTGCTTGCCTATGTCGTCCCTTGACTTTGGCGAGCTTGGTGCCTCAAAGTGCTCCCTACATGGACTATGTCTTCTTGTTCCTCCACCGTTGCTCGAATTCTCATTCTTCTCCTTTGGTTTGCAAGGCTCCCGTTGATTTGAGTAATCAATAAGACTTTCGGCTATGGCGATGGTGCTAGCTAAGTCTTGCACTCCGTCGTCTTAGCTCTCTCTTCGCCCATCCTTGCAAACTATCCATGAAGTAGAAGAGTGAATCTTGGTCTGACATTTTTGGGATCTCGAGCACTAAGTTGGTGAATTCTTTGACATAGTTTCGAACCGAGCCCTCTTGCCTTAGTTGTCGAAGACGCCCACGCGCCTGCTCCTTAGCATTTTTCGGGTAAAACTATCGCTTGAGCTCCCTCTGAAACTCCTCAAAGGAGTTGATGGTGAACAACCCCTTCTTAATGTCCTCCTGCCTTCTTCGCCACCACAACATGGTGGTGTCTGTGAGATAAAGTGCAGCGGACTGGACTTTGGCGTAATCGTCGATGACGCCCATTGCGCCAAAGTATTGCTCCAGCCCCCACAAGAAGTTATCGACCCCACGAGCATTACGTGTACCTACAAAGCTCTTTCGTCGTGGCACGTCAACCCAACATGCTTCAGTGAAGACCAGCGTTGTCGGTGTAGCGGCAAGTGCCCGCTTGCACATGGCTAGATCAGTGCGCATCTCTTCAAGTTGTACAAGCGCACTGTTGAGCTGCCTCTCGTACACGTCCCGTATATGGCCTACCTCGGCCATGAACTGCCTCTGCAGCTCCTTCAAGTCTTTAGCGTGGGACTCCTTCAGTTGGTTGAGGACCATCCTCATGGCATCATGGATCTCGACATCCTCCGACTCGAGTCCATCCAAGCGGCCATTCACCTCCAATAGATGTGTGCTGCAACTGCTTAAACCTTCCTCTACCCGAGTAAGGCGCACTTCCATGCTTGACATAACATCCCTTGACTTGGAACGGGTCGTCATTCCCTCTCCGTCATAGTGAAATCCGAACCAATCAACGCTTCCTTCATGGTCTTCCACATTTCGAAACCGAGGCTCTGATACCAACTGTCACGGGCTTATTTCTTTCCAGTAAGCAACCGTGCAGCCTTAACACTATCTCAATGCTAAGTCAGCCTAACTCACACGAACTCTCACAAGACAAGGAAAGAAGGCTAAGTAAAGTGTTTGAAAACAAGAGAACTTGTATTATGTAAGTACACTTTACAACCCTTAAAGCTTATAGGTTGTGGGATTTAAAGTGTCTTGGGGGGGTGGATGGCAAATGAGGGGTATTCCCCTATTCATAGGCCAAAGTCTATCCTTTGAACATTCTAGAATAATATGGAAAGATACCTTGCTTAGAATATTCTAGCATGCTCCTAGACTATTCTTACAAAGTAAACAAAGTTCTAGAGAAGTCTACAGTGTACTAGTATGTATATGTTGTCCCTAAAGTTCTAGAAAGTTCCAGAGCACTTTCTAAGCTTCTAGAGTCTTCTAGAGTTTTCCAGAAGCTTCCGAGACTTCCTGAAAGTTCTAGTCAATTCTAGAACCTTTCGGATAATTCTAGAATCTTTTAGAACTTTGTAGAAAGTTATGGATCCTTCTATAATTGTTACAGTTCTTCATCACTCTAGGGTCTTCTAGATTATTCCAACACTTCATGAATAATCTAGGGTACTCTAAAGGCTTCACGAATCTCTTGCGAGAATTTAAGGAAAATATCGCGGGACGTGACAACGCGCTCTCCTCACAATTCGCTACTTAAACGCTAGAATTTATTATTACGAATCGCAAATCCTAACTAGCAACATGAAAACAATTAAGCAAATTAATGGCCATTTAATCAACTCAATTATAAACAATTTATATTGTAAAGCATTAGAACAAATAACCTCAATTGCATTAATAAATCATAGACAGTGTTCATAAATCATCAGTTAGGGCTTCAAAGCCCCCTTGACTACAAAGAAATTTAGCTACTTATAATGAATTGAAATACAAAGAGAATTTCAATGGGAGAAGAAAGAAACTGGGTTGCCGGAGCCTCCACACGGTGGATCTTCAACCTTGAATCTTCTCATGTCTTGTTTTCTCTTCCTCTTGTGTTCTTTAGTGCTTAAATGATGTTTTTCGCGGGTTCTAAGCTTGTATTTGTAGTTATAGGCTTTATGGCTTCGAAACTAGGTCAAAATATAATTTTTCCAGCATGATGACGTCATGGAGCCGCGGCTATATTTTGAGGCGCCGCGCCCAAGAACCACTTTCGGCGAATCTGTGCACCAATTTTCAATTCATCACAACTTATTTGTTTTAACTCCAATTGATGCATATGACCTACGGTTGGAAAGCTCTTCCAAAGATCTTTAATTTGATAAGCAATATGTCATGTGAATCTTCACGAATCAGCCAAGTATTTTGTTTGCAATTGTCTTTAGATTCTTCACTGCACATTCTTGTTTTTTTTTGTCATGTTTTCACTCAATTTCGAGTGCAACCTCAAATTAGACCTATAGAACACAAAACTCAATAAATAAACCACAAATAAATAATAATAATATTTTGATTGTGAAAATATTAAATAACAAAATTTATGAAATTATAGCCGTATCAGAGGATGAAAAATGTAAGATGGATTTTTGTATAAAAATTTATAAGTTCAATTATTTGGTGAGAAGGAAAATGGAAAGGAAGAGAAAATTAGATGGATAAAAATAAAAATGGAGTCCACATTTTTTAATCCTCCCAATATTAAAAGGAAAAGTGAAAGGAAATTTTTTTACCGAAAGAGCACATTACTCTTTTATTCATTTTTTAATTATAAAAAAGTAAAATAAATGGATAAACTCGTAAATTTGCATATCAAAAAATTTTTTTTTCATTCTATTCTTCCAAACAACAAAAGGAAAAAACAATTCTATGATTCTTATGATTCCCTTATCACTTCACCACACACACCCCAAGTAGATTATTTATTATAGTTCATATTGAAAACAAAAACAAAAAACAAAAACAGAAAACCAACAAAAGAAACTAGAAAAGAAATGGGTGATATTTAAACGAACGGATTCTATAGCTACAAGCATGAACAACCGCTTTATTAGAAAGGGGCTCAGACCGCTTAAAGCAGAAGTTTTCTGTGATGTTTATCAGGCATGCACGATATGCAGTATCGGCATTGCTACGGGAGAGAAAGAAGGGTAGAACGGATTCCTTCTGAAAAAGAAACAGTTTGAGAAGGTTCAATTATCCGAAATGAAATTTTTTGGAATTTGGAAAACACTTTCGATCAAATCAAAAATTGATTGCTTCCAAGCCTGTAGGTTTGACTTGAATCTTCCGCTTTGATTTCACACTGACAGGTTTGAAGGAAATTTCATGAATCCGTTGGTTCATACAAATGTGTAAAAGATGCTAGCCGGGAATTCAATCATTCTAGTTGCTGGAGATGTATCGGTCATCCTCCCTGGAACCATGATTAAAAAAAAAGTTCATAAAAAAGGAAGAGAGAATGAATAGAATTAATTAATATCTCTGCTATAATTAATATATATGATATTATTTCGAAATCGATAGTTTTTTCGAAATAGATATTTTCGTATTCGAGCTACTCTTACTACTCGTCCTGCTGGATGCACTCCTTTCCTTTGCTTCGATGGAATGCTTGATTTTGAAATCCGAAAACTAAAAAATTTCGCGGTATCCTAGTATTACCTTATATTAGGTTTTGTTATCTTAAGGGAAAAGAAGAGAATTTAGGAAAAATAAATTATACTAAAATTTCTCTACATTAACTAGAATCTAACCTAAACCTCTGCATTTTCACGTTAATGCAGACTAGTCTTTTTGTCCCTCCCTCACACTGGCAGTGTATTACAAGCTAAAATAAAATTTAGACCGAACTTCGGCCTATGCTAAGTTGATTAATATTAGAGATATATTAGGACTAAAAAAGGAATAAAAAAAAAAGAAAAAGAAAAAGACAAATAAAAAAGAATCTAAATAATTAAAACGATCATCTCTGCCGGTAGTCTTCGCAATCCAGTATCAGCTGCAACAAGAATATGTACTCTGTAGCAATTAGCAAACGACGAAGAAGATGAAACAGTGCTTCTTCTACTCATTGCTAGCCATATATATCTGCACAAAAGAGCGACAATACTTTTAGATACGGTAAATTCTGGAGACGAAGATACATTAAGACACAGCTAAAGCAGGAATGTACTATTAAGGCTACCACTTTCAGTTCCTTTGTATATACAAGACTCGGGGACAATATATCAAACGCTGAAAGAGAATTGAGAAAAGTAGTAAAACACAGTTCTGATTTACAGTTCGCATCGTAGTTTTCAACAACCAAAAGAATACATTTCTAGAATTAAGTTGATAACTTAGAATAACACTCTACTACATTTGTATACCATGCTAGATGGATTAATATTCTGCTTATGAAAGTAATGACGAGTCATATCTAATCTGTCACATTCATAAGAAGCATCTGTTTAGAGGACAAGAACAGATTTCAGCCGAGGAAAAGATATAAAAAAACATCATTTTAAATGCACAAATAATTATAGTAAAAAAATAATAAAAGCTTTCTGAAAACTCTATATTAATTAACAACCCAAATCTAAACCCCAGGCAAAATTGGGAATCTATGGGGAAGTCATATCAAGATCTACAAATATAGGTTCCACGAACGGAAAAGAGAAGCGAAAAGGACACTCAGTTCTCAGTAGTGCTTAACAACTAAACTAAAAGCAAGTACAAGTTAAATCAATATTAATCCTATGATCAACTCCAATTCAAGTAAATACAAAATTGAGGGCTCATCCAGCGTGGACAATATGTTAATTCATGCATGTAATACTTAGTTATCAGGTATAACACAGGGTTAAAGAAAGCATAATTACCACAAAGTCTTAGTTGTGGACATTACCTTCCACATTATGCTGACAAGAACGTGCTAGAACATAAGCACTAAAAGTTTTCAACCAATAGTAGATAGTGTTAAAAAAAAAAATGTAGCAGCAGAAGCTTTCGTAGAAAAAAAGGAGTGAAAAACTGACTCATAATCAAGGAATCAAAATATGGTCTCAAGTCAGAAAGTAACAGGCTAAAACATATGCGGGTGATTATTTAAACAAGGAACCAATGCAGAAGATTAGTGCGGAATTTATAGGAATAGAGAGATCAACTGGCCCATTATATTTTATAAATAAAAAGAAATAGGAAAAAAACAAAAAACAAAAAACCCTTAATGATATTGATAGAAAAACACAGGATTCATTGTAACATGATCAGGCCAAGTTACATAGATATTTCCATGTAAAAAACGACAAGCAAGAGTAATAAAACATATCCATATATTTATATATCATGATTCAATAAGAAACATACTACAAGTAAAGTTTAAGAAATACTACAATCTTCCTACTCAAAGACGAAAACAATTGAGTTACTCCACGAGCAACCCGAAGAGTAGAACTCAAAGTTGAAAGTCGAAATATAATTAATAGACCCACAAAACCCAAATATACATGTCTCGCAACCAATTACGAAATACAATTTCTAACGAACAAGTAACAAACTAAACTAAAACCAAAATAGCAACACAGACAATATTACTGAAAGAGGCTATACGCAAATTCAAATAAACAAAAAAATCCATTCATGGAATTGTCAACCTTAAAGAAATATAAAGTCAGAAGAAAGATAGCAAACAAACTGCTGGAGGAAGATGGTTAGAGATCATCGGAAAAAGTAACACGAACAAACTGCTGAAATCAATATCAAAACATATTTTGGAGGACAGCCTACTTTCAATAAAAGAGCGACAGAAGTTTACTATATGAGTCAACTAAAATAGGGACTGAATAAATTCCACAACATTTTCAAGCCATGGGTAGACAAACTCATTCAACTACACTCCTTTACAAAACAAACGTGTTGAAGAAGAATATGTAATCATAAAGTCATCTAGATTCAAGGGGTTGCTTCAAACCAAGAAACGGGGATTCCATCACTTAAGAAAAGAAACGCAGTTAACCTCCAAACCAACGTAGTTCCTCTTTCACTCTGAAGTCAAAAATAGAAAGAAAGGAAAAACGAAAGAAAGAAACTCACAGAATCACCACACAACCAGCAATTTCAAAGTCTTTCATTATGCTAAACAAGTTAGTGATTTCAATTTAAATAACAAAAAACATAAAACATTAAATAATAATAATAAAAGATCAGTACTTTGCTACATTCCCTTAAATCAAGTCTAATCTGTATAACTCATACAACTGCCAAGTTATGCCAAAGCTATGTGTTGAAACTTGAAACCCCACAAAAATTGCTTTCTTTCATAGTTCCCATAGAACCTAAACAACACACACAAAAGTATTCAATTCCATACATAAACTAGCAAGCAATGAGGCAACATTATGCAGGCCAAAACAAACAGCGAAATCAAAACTTGAGAGAGGGCTGACCGTTAGAGGCGGATCGCTTGCCGCGCTTGATGCGCTCGAGCTGAACTTGGGTGTCCATGAACATCCGCATCCGCTGGACCTCCAAGTCCTTGGCGAATTGCATCCTCTGCTTCTCCAGCTCCACCATCTGCCTCAGCTTCTCCGCCTCCACCTTCTCATACACCTCGCCAAACCTCGCGATCGCCCTCGCCAGCCTCCGCATCCCTTCCCCGTCCCGTTCCACGGCGCCGCTCTCCTCCTCGCTCTCTCTCTCCTCGTCCTCCTCCTCGTCCTGCTCCGGCTCCTCCTCCTCCTCCTCGTCCGGCTCATCCTCGTTCTCGACATCGTCGTCGTCGTCAGCAGCCTCCGCCGCCGCCGCGGCCGCAGCCATGGCCGAGTAATTCCGCCGGAAGAAGCTCTCGTCGCCGACGCCCGCGGCCGGCGGCGGAGCGGATCGCTTCTGCGGCAGAGCCACGATGGCCTTCCTGTAGGGGAGGAGAGGCACGGCGACGGGAGGGGAGGGGGAGAGCGACGGAGGAGAGGGCTTCTTGAGAAGGTTGGGGCCGATGAGGGTGTCGAGGCGGTCGAAGAAGGTCCAGGAGGAGGCGGCAACGCCGTTCGAGGCGGAAACCTTGGCCTTCTCGACCTTGTACTTCTTCTTGATGGTGTCGATGCGGTTCTTGCACTGGACGTCGGTGCGGTGGGTCTTTTTGGTGAGGCCGTGGAGGGCGTTGACGGCGTCGGCCACATCCTGCCAGTCCTTCTGCCGGAGGTTGCCGCGGTTCAGCTCCACGTAGCGCCGGCCCCAGGCCTCGATGAGGGTGGCGGTGGCGTCCTCGCTCCAGCAGTCCTCGCGCACGGGCATGGCGCGGGCCGAGGCGGGGGTGGACGCGGGGGATGCTGCGACGGCAGCGGCGGCCGAGGATGTGGCCGGCGGCGCCGGAGGCGGAGGAGTCAGAGACTCGGTGTTGTCGCCCATCGGTGTCGGTGTCGGCGAAAGAGAGGTGTGTGTTTGGGGGTTCTTTAGAAAATTAGGGCAAAAAGAGGGAAGCTTGGGATATCGCGTCGGTGAGGGGTCAGAGAGAGAGAGAGAGAGATAGAGAGCGCCGGCCACATGAGCCGCGAGTGTAGGTGAGGTCGCCGGGATGAGCGCGTGGAACCCACTCCCGGCTTTAATGACTCTACTCATCTTACTCAATCGGCTCGGCTCGGCTCGGCTCGGCTCACTCACGGTTTTATTGTGTTTTTTTTTTTCCTTTTTTTTTTCTCGTGTCATTTCTACACTAAAATAAAACCATTCGTGAAATAACAAAATTTAAATGGTGAGTTGAAAAAATAGGTCAAAATTAAATGCACGTTTTAAATGATAGTCAAAAAATTAAAAAACAGCCACTGTAAAAATTTTATAATAAAAAATATTAAACAAATATTTACACATATGTAATCATTTGTAATATATTGTTTAACACTTCAAAAACTGATGAGTAAAAATTGAAGTTTTACAAAATATTTTTTCAAATTTTTACAGATATGTAATATTTTGTGTGATATTTTTCTGTTATATAATTCATAACATGGCTATTTTTTAAATTTTTTGAAACATAGGCTATCGTTTAAAAACATAAAAAAATTTGGGCTATTTACTGCAATTTCTCAAATTTAAATATATCATCTAAAATTATTCATTAATTTATCAATTTTTATAATTAATTTAGAGGAGAGTTATAAATATGGACCAAAATAAAGATGGTAAATCGTGTCACGTGTCGTGTTCGAGTCATGTCTTAATTGTGTCCGAAGATTTTTGGTTGAACCCAGACACGATCCATTTGAATTTCGTGTTAATCGTGTCATCCAATTATGATTCATTTATAGGTCATGTCTGATTAAGTCTAAATGAGTCGTGCTACTCTCGTGTCTATTGGCTCGATTAGCTATATTTGAATTTAAATCAACAAATTTTTAATTATATTTTGTAAATCTAAAATAAGAAAAAAATTAAATAAGGGCCTAATCTTGATAATTTATTATGATGGTAATTCTTATGTCACGCTAATAAAAATTATTAAATAAAAAATTAAGTACATGTAAATGATTGTTAAAAGTGTATATTTATTTATAATTAATTTAATAATCGTATCTTAGTGGGTCTTATCGTGTTATCGTGTTCGTATCGTGTTTACTTATTATTTGATCGTTTTAATATTGTCCGACCTGTTAAGACCCAGACCCATTAAAGGAGGATCCAGACCAGCTAACATCGTGTCGTGTTCGTGTCGTGTCTGGACCCAAATTGTCGGCCTTTAACCAATAGGCCTTTATAATTTGCCAAGCTCATGTTTGTAGAAATTAAAAAACTAGCCCTAGTCTAAAATTTCGTCGATCAACAAGGACAAAAATGCCCATAATTCACTTTCCATATGTAATCTCATTAAAAACTAGACCTTTAGCAAAAATAGCGTTCCATATGCAGACATTTTCAATATCGTAATTCTTCAATCGATTTAGTGATTGTTTATATTTAGTGACTCATTAACTTTATTTTTACATTCAATACTTTTGAGATTAAATCGACTTCGTCATCGTAATTATGGTATATTGTTAAATTATTTCTTACATTTGTCTATGTTGGATTTTAGAAGATTATTTTATTTTATTAATATACTTTATTCTTTTGTAATAAAATTTTACTTAAATGCTATAAGTATCCCTTTCTTTCATCGAAATTCCATATTAGTCTAATGAGCTTTTGGAAATATAAAATTTGACCTTTTATGTTATTCAATTGAATAAGCTATATACTTTATTATGACTTTTCGTTGATAAAAAGTATACATTTTTTTTATCAAAAATGTTAAAATATTTTAGTGACTCGTAAATTATTCAAACGGTTTAATAGAAAAATACATTTGCAATATCTAAATTTTATATCCGTTATTTTTTTTTTACTAAAAGTCAAATAAGATATAATTTTTATTTAATTAAAAATTAAAAGATAAAATTTTTAATATCAAAAAGTCATGATATAAAAGTGGAATGTCAATCAAACACAGGGATACTTATGGTGTTTGCCCGAAATTTTTTATTAACTTATGAGTAGACCTGACAATATGGCGGAAACGGGTCATCAGTTTCCGTTTTTGCCGATAAAAATGGAAACGGGTATGGAAGACTCGTTTCTACCGCAAATGGGGCCCCAAATGGGACGGAAACCCGTTTTTCGCAACCCTACCTCGTTTTTTTTTCATTTTTATTTTTTGATATTATTTAAAGAATTTGTAAAATTAAATTAATTTGTAAAAAACTAATTTCACATTATAATTATAAATAAAAATCGCTTGAAAATTTTTTTAAAAAAACACCTCATTTATTGAAATTTGAAGAAAAATACAAAATTAATAAAAAAATACAATGAAAATTACAAAATTAATGGAAATTAGAAAAAAAAAATCACAAAGTTAAGAAAAAATACGTACTACAATGAAAATTATATAATTCTAATCCTGAGTAGATTATGATTCATCCTCGATATACAAGTTCTCGAAATATTCCATAATTTTTGCTGAATTCCTGATTGTTTCTTGAGATCTGAGATTTTATTTCTTTAAATTCTATTATCAACATTTACAATTAATCGTTCGAATAGAGTTAGGATTAGACTAGTTTGGTAATTAGGAAACCAAGTCCTCGTGAGATCGACACTTGATTTACACTTTATTACTTGCCACGGCACGTGCACTTGCGTTGTGTTAGAAAAAGCCTAACAAGTTTTTGGCGGTCGTTGGAGGAATCATGTTGGTCAAAAACGGGGTAAATGGAAGTCAAGGGTGTTAATGTCGAAACTTTTGAATCCAGGTGAACTCTTGAGCCTAAAAATATCCTTCGACATACCTTAGCCGAGGCCGTAACATTACAAGCCAATAAAGTCCTTTTGATTCTCAGTTAATTGCCTTCTAAATTAGTGGAGATTAGCGTCAGAGTTGGGCTTATGGTGTTCCTCTTCATTGTGAAAAAATTAAGACTCCGAACGCGAAAGGGAGAAATAAAGCACACACACAATTCTGAATGACCATTTTCGAGGTAAGCTCAACTTGTTGAAACTATAGTTGGTTGCGAGGGCTTTGATGTCGCAAGGAACTGACAATTGTCCCTGAGAACTATCACATGCCAGGCATTACGGAGAAACTGGATTTCGAGTTAGATTCGTATTTTATTTTGATTTCAGCTTTAGTTTAATTATTCATTCATTGTTAGGAAAAGAGTCATGAGTTATAAAATCAGAATAATGCTTAATTGTTACTTGAGGACAACCAACAGTTTAAGTTTGGGGGTGTGATGAGTGAGCAATATACTCACTCATATATCACACTTTCCATATTGAATTGTTGTAATTTCCTCAAGTTTTATGTGTTTTTAACAAGTTTCTTGAGTGTACAGATGAGTTGATAAGAAGCACGGAAATCGAGGCGAAGAAACACGAAAACAAGGCTTTTTAAAGCAAGGATAAACTCCACAGCAGAACAAGCGCCGGTCGTTCGCCGAAATGGGGCGATCGACCGCCCAAAATCAACGAAAATTGGAGTTCAGCAAAGCGGTCGCCAGTCGTTCGCCCAACACGAGCCGGTCGACCGCCCAACTTCGCCCAACAAAGGAGAAAAAAGCAGAGCGATCGCCAGTCGTTCGCCCTGAACGAGCCGATCGATCGCCCAGCGCTAAATCGAACAAAGTTGATTGGGGCGGTCGTTCGCCCAATCCAGAAGAACGACCGCCGAATCAAAAACTTCTCCAGCATAAATTGGGGCGGTCGTTCGCCCAATCTAGAAGAACGACCGCCGAATCAAAAACTTCTCCAGCATAAATTGGGGCGGTCGTTCGCCCAATCCTGAAGAACGACCGCCGAACCACGCAAGTCTCCCAGTGTCAATTGGGGCGGTCGTTCGCCCGGATGAGAAGAACGACCGCCAAAGCCCGAGTTTCTATATTATCAGATGGGGCGGTCGTTCGCCCAGATGAGAAGAACGACCGCCGAAATCGCTGTTTCGAAAACGTTGTCGTTTTTTCCATAACTCCACTCTGTTTTGGCCTAAAAAATTAGGTCAAACGATGAGAACCTATAAATACTAAGGTTATTGGGACGAAAAATAGACGGAAGATTTCCAATCTCAGAGATAAAAAAGCGAAGGTTTTGCGAGTCTCTTAAGAACGGGAAGAACGTGAAGAACACAAAGAACGCTTCTCAACCGCCACCGTGAAGAGTTTCTTCTACTCCTTTACTGTTCTTTCTCCACCATGAACTCTATGATTCCTGTTATTGTTTTCCTTTTCATTATGTTCTAGAATTTTTATGCTAAGGCTACGATGTAGCCTAGAACAACAATTGTGTAAATTCATAATTTCCTGCAATATTAGTCATTGATTCTATGCCTATGTGATTGATTTGATTCGTTCTTAATGCTATTATGTGTTTGGCCAACATATGATTGATGTTTAGGGTTCAATTAGAGATTCGAGAGAGGATAATTGAATTGTGCACCAAGTTAAATCAACACAAATCGATATTAGATTAGAGATAATTAATACGTTTGTGCGGCTTGATAAATTCTTGTTCTTATTGCTGGTTTGTATATGTGGCTCAAGATTCGAGAGAGGAGAGTCCATTATAGACTTAGGTTCTTAATGCTTGAGAGAGATTATTGAATAATTCGTAAAGTAATTTGCTGTCACATAAGAATCATTAATTAATGCAGAGGAATTTGAATTATGCAATAGTGTGTCTAGGTGAAATCGGATGCCTTAGCCTCGTTAACATTGATTGAAACTAAAATAATTTGTGCTGCGTTTTTATTGCATTCATTTTAGATTTGAGATTTTATTTCTTTAAATTCTATCATCAACATTTACAATTAATCGTTCGAATAGAGTTAGGATTAGACTAGTTTGGTAATTAGGAAACCAAGTCCTCGTGGGATCGACACTTGATTTACACTTTATTACTTGCCACGGCACGTGCACTTGCGTTGTGTTAGAAAAAGCCTAACAAGTTTTTGGCGCCGTTGCTGGGGACTTAGCGTTTTTAATATCAAACAAAATAATTCTTTCATTAATTCGAACATTCTTTCTTATTGATTTATTTATTTATTTTATCTTTTGTAATATTTCATAGTTATTTATTTTGTTTTCCTTGCTTGCTCTTTTTATGTGGTGACAGGCTTATGCGCAAATTTGGAGACGCTGCATTGTTCCATTTGACAGCGAGATAGAGCGTTCCTTCCGCCGGAATCGAAAGCTTGCTCGCGAAGCTATATTACAAGCCCAACAAGAACAAGAAAGGGAATCTTCATCTTCTTCATCTCCACCATCTTCACCAACTTCAATGGAGAACAATCCAGCTTTTGCAGAGGAGGCTGCAAGGACACTGCGAGACTATGTCCTACCAACGGTGGCTGGGGTTCATTCGGCCATTCGAAAGCCAGCAATCGCTCCCAACAACTTCGAAATCAAGCCCGCTACTCTACAGATGGTTCAGAATATTCAATTCAGTGGGTTTGGTTCTGAAGACCCCAAGGATCATATTGCGAATTTCATGGAGATTTGCGACACATTCAAGTACAATGGCGTTATTGATGATGCCATTAGACTCCGCCTATTCTCATTTTCATTGAGGGACACGGCGAAGAGTTGGCTAAATTCTTTGCCGGCTAATTCAATCACTACTTGGGAAGACCTATGCCAGAAATTCTTGACCAAGTTCTTTCCACTAGAGAAGACTGCTAAGCTGCGCAATGAGATAGTCAATTTCGCACAGCATGATGGGGAGACACTATATGAGTCATGGGGGAGGTTTAAAGACCTGCTTAGGAAGTGCCCACAACATGGCCTCCCTAAGTGGATGCAAGTTCAGACGTTCTACCTTGCTCTCACACCCGCAACAAAGACCCTAGTAAATGCTACAGCTGGCGGGGCACTCATGAATAAGACTGAAGACGCAGGATATTCTTTGTTGGAAGAAATGGCTATGAACAATGATCATGGGGGATCGGGAAGGAACATTCTGAGAAAATAAATGCCTATCAGTGAAGTAGAATCAGTCAAGGCTTTAACAGAGCAGATAGCAGCCCTAACCAAGCAACTTCGGAGCAGTCAGTTGGGGGTTAATGCAGCCATTACTTGTTAGTGGTGCCAGGGACCTCATCCTAGTGAAACTTGTCAGGCAGGAAACCCGATGATGACTGACGGGACTGAGCAGGCAAATTACATTGGCAACAAAAATCCTTTCGGAAACACTTTCAACCCAGCGTGGAGAAATCATCCCAACTTCTCTTGGAGGAACACACAGAATCCTCAGAATTCGCAGAATCATCAAATGCAATAAGCTCCTCCTCCTAGAGAAAAGAAAGCTGACTTAGAAAGTTTTATGGCTAAGATGAAAGAGCATACCAATTCATTCATGGCAGAAACTCGAACAGCTCTTCAGAATCAGTCAGCTCAGATCAGAAGCCTCGAGACTCAGATCAATCAGCTTGCCAATGCTAACAACACCAAACAACAGGGAACGCTATCAACTAACACGGTGGTGAACCCTAAAGACTATTGCAATGCCATTACACTCCGTAGTGGTACAGTTGTTGAAGACAAGGTTAAGAAGCCATGCTCTATAGAGAAAACCCGAGACAAAGAAGTAATAGTTGAAGAAGGTACTAAAGAAGAAGTCACTGAAACCAAGACTGCACCTCAAAGAATACCCTACCCTCAAAGATTGGTCAACAACAAGCTCGACAAACAGTTTTCGAGGTTCTTGGATGTATTAAGAAAGCTCCATATAAACATCCCATTTGCTGAAGTTTTGGAGCAGATGCCTAGCTATGCCAAATTCATGAAAGAAATCATCTCTCGGAAGCGCAAGCTGGAAGACAATTAGAGTGCAGTGCTATCATTCAGCGCAAACTCCCTCAAAAGTTGAAGGACCCAGGAAGCTTTACCGTCCCTTGTGAAATTGGAGGGTCAGTTTTCGAGAAAGCCTTATGCGACCTCGGGGCAAGTATCAACTTGATGCCCTTGTCTATTTTCAGACATCTTGGATTGGGAGAAGCAAAGCCGACACGGGTTACTTTACAGATGGCAGACAGATCGATCAAGCATTCACGTGGAGTTATCGAAGATGTGCTTGTCATGGTAGATAAGTTCATCTTTCCAGCAGACTTTTTGGTGCTAGACATGGAAGAGGACAGAGACATTCCCATCATCCTAGGTAGACCATTTTTGACAACTAGAAAGGCACTGATCGATGTACAGAAGGGTGAACTGCGATTGAGAGTGCAAGACGAAGAAGTAACATTCAACGTCTTCAAGGCAATGAAGCTTCCCGAAGCTAGTGATGATGTGTTCCGAGTGGATATTCTTGATACAATAGTGGCAGAGATCTCAAACATCCCAACGGATACTTTGGAAGCTTGCTTGGTAGATTATACCGAGCAAATGTGTGAAGATACTGAAGTCCGTGAAACTGTTGCGTGGATGGATGCATTTGAGCCGAATAAAAGGAAATATTTTGAAGAACTTGGCACAGGGCCCAGCCGCACTTTACCATCCATTCAGAAGCCACCGGTACTAGAACTAAAGCAACTGCCTTCTCATCTCCGATATGCATTTCTTGGAGAATCATCTACCTTGCCAATCATCATTTCGTCAGAATTGTCATTGGAAAACGAAGAAAAGTTGTTAAGGGTGCTGAGAAAGTATAAGGAAGCAATGGGTTGGACATTGGCAGACATTAAGGGGATTAGCTCATCTCTATGCTCTCATCGCATTCTTATGGAAGCAGAGCACAAACCTTCAGTGGAGCATCAACGTCGCTTAAACCCGTCCATGAAGGAAGTTGTCAGAAAAGAAGTACTCAAATGGTTAGATGCAGGTGTGATTTACCCTATTTCTGATAGCTCATGGGTTAGCCCTGTCCAAGTGGTGCCAAAGAAAGGAGGGATGACAGTTGTGAAAAATGACAATAACGAGTTGATTCCAACAAGGACAGTCACTGGATGGAGGATATGCATGGATTATAGGAAGCTGAACAAGGCGACCCGCAAAGACCACTTCCCCTTGCCATTCATTGATCAGATGCTCGATCGGCTCGCCGGACATGAATATAAGGAAGCAATGGGTTGGACATTGGCAGACATTAAGGGGATTAGCTCATCTCTATGCTCTCATCGCATTCTTATGGAAGCAGAGCACAAACCTTCAGTGGAGCATCAACGTCGCTTAAACCCGTCCATGAAGGAAGTTGTCAGAAAAGAAGTACTCAAATGGTTAGATGCAGGTGTGATTTACCCTATTTCTGATAGCTCATGGGTTAGCCCTGTCCAAGTGGTGCCAAAGAAAGGAGGGATGACAGTTGTGAAAAATGACAATAACGAGTTGATTCCAACAAGGACAGTCACTGGATGGAGGATATGCATGGATTATAGGAAGCTGAACAAGGCGACCCGAAAAGACCACTTCCCCTTGCCATTCATTGATCAGATGCTCGATCGGCTCGCCGAACATGAATATTATTACTTCCTTGATAGCTACTCCGAGTATAACCAAATAGCCATTGCACCTGAGGACCAAGAGAAAACCACCTTTACTTGTCCTTATGGTACTTTTGCATTCTGCAGAATGCCATTTGGACTTTGCAATGCACCGACGACATTTCAACGTTGCATGATGGCTATCTTTTCAGACATGGCAGAGCGAATCATTGAGGTATTCATGGACGATTTTTCTATTTTTGGTTCGTCTTTCGATCACTGCTTGAATAACTTGTCAAAGGTCCTGGAAAGATGTGTGGAGACAAATTTGGTTCTTAACTGGGAGAAGTGCCATTTTATGGTTAAGGAGGGAATTGTGCTAGGTCATCGGATATCTTCAAATGGCATTGAGGTAGATAGAGCGAAAGTGGATACAATTGAAAAACTTCCACCGCCGACTTCAGTGAAGGGAATTCGATGCTTTTTGGGGCATGCTGGGTTTTATCGTCGATTCATCAAAGACTTCTCCAAGATCTCACGACCGCTATGTAACCTTCTTAAAAAAGGGGCTGCCTTTGAATTTACCGACGAGTGCTTGGAAGCATTTAACGTTCTGAAGGAAAAGTTGGTCACCGCCCCAGTAGTGATGCCTCCAGACTGGTCTTTGCCTTTCGAGATTATGAGTGATGCTAGTGATTTTGCAGTGGGTGCAGTTTTGGGGTAGAGAAAGGACAAGTTGTTTCACACCATTTACTATGCAAGCAGAACCCTCAACGATGCACAACTGCATTACGCTACAACAGAGAAGGAATTACTTGCAGTGGTATTCGCATTCGGCAAATTCCGGCCCTATCTTATTGGCAACAAAGTCATAGTCTTTACGGACCACTCGGCACTCAAGTATTTATTGGAAAAGAAAGATGCTAAACCAAGATTAATCCGATGGGTACTATTGCTTCAGGAGTTTGATTTGGAGATTAAAGATAAGAAGGGAACGAAAAACCTGGTAGCCGATCATTTGTCAAGACTTGAGAATGAAGAGGAAAAGAAAGACTTAGAGCAGCCCATTGATGACAACTTCCCGGATGAACGGTTGCTAGCAGTGAAAAACCTACCGTGGTTTGCAGACTTTGTCAATTACCTTGCAGGTCATGGCACACCACCCGACTTCACTTATCATCAAAAGAAGAAATTCCTCTCCAATGTGAAGTATTACTATTGGGAGAAACCACTCCTCTATCGACACTGTGCAGATCAAATTATCAGACAGTGTGTTCCCGAAGAAGAAATGCATAGCATTCTAACCCATTGCCATACTTTAGAGTGTGGTGGGCATTTCGGGGGCAAGAGGATAGCGACCAAGGTACTTCAATGTGGATTTTATTGGCCTACATTGTTCAAGGACGCCCATCGCTTTGTGCTATCTTGTGATCGTTGTCAACGATCGGGTAATATCTCACGCCGAAATGAAATGCCGCTAACTAACATCATCGAAGTCGAGCTTTTCGACGTGTGGGGGATTGATTTTATGGGTCCCTTCCCTTCATCGTTCAACAACAAATACATCCTCTTCGCGGCTGATTATGTCTCAAAATGGGTAGAAGCAGCCGCGACTCCTACAAACGATGGCAAGGTAGTACTCAAGTTCCTCCACAAGCACATTTTCACACGGTTCGGTACACCGCGGGCTATCATTAGTGATGAGGGCACACACTTCTGCAACAAGCAATTTGAAGCTCTCCTCTTAAGGTATGGTGTGCGACACAGGAAGGCACTCGGTTATCACCCGCAATCCAATGGCCAAGCTGAGATTTCAAACCGGGAGGTTAAGCAAATTCTGGAAAGAACTGTGAGCTGCTCGCGAAAAGATTGGGCACGACGACTTGATGACGCTTTATGGGCATATCGAACGGCATTCAAAACGCCGTTAGGTATGTCCCCGTATCGTCTTGTCTTTGGCAAAGCATGCCACTTACCTGTGGAACTCGAGCATCGCGCACTATGGTCATTGAAGAAGCTAAATATGGATCTAAAAGCCGCAGGAGTCCAACGTGCTCTACAGCTCAACGAATTGGAGGAACTTCATCTTGAATCGTATCAGAATGCGAAGATCTACAAAGAAAAGACAAAGGCATGGCATGACAAGCATCTCCTTAGGAAAGACATACAACCGGGACAACAGGTGCTATTGTTCAACTCGAGATTGAAGCTCTTTCCTGGGAAGCTGAAATCAAGATGGTCGGGACCATTCACAGTGATCAAGGTCTATCCTCATGGAGCTGTAGAATTGAGCAATAAAGAGGGGGAGTCATTAAAGGTCAACGGACAAAGAGTCAAGACATATGTCACGGGCGAACCAATCGGCCCCGACATCAACCACAATTCTTCAAGATGCGTGAAGACATCGAGTCAAGCTGGACGTTAAACGTAGCGCTTGTCGGGAGGCAACCCAACTGTTAGTGAGTTTTTCTTTCATTTATTTCTTTAGTTTCTATTTCTTAATTTTGTTTATTTTTTTTTGCTCCGTTTTCGTTAGTTCTAGTTCGTTTGATTTTAAATTTTTATATGTTATTTTCAGTTCGTTTTCATATATGACCTGTTGGGATTTGATAATATTTCTA